>JAOTQR010128627.1:0-22523 GCA_025774065.1 Solanum ossicruentum
ATTTTTCTAAGTATGCAAGACCAAATATTGGTCTTGCAAATGTGACTTGAAGGGGTATTTATAGACCCCCATATTTTTAAAAATTGCCCATAAGGGCTTCTAGTGAGCTTAATGATCAATTAAGTCCCAAACTTTTCCATTTTAAATCCAATTAAGGACTTTCAACTTCAATTTAAATTTTATCCGTCAAATTCACTTAATTCCATACTCCCGCACCTTAAGTTAATTAAATTTAAAATACACGTCAATCCCAACAATTGTCCCCGAATTAATAATTGACCTTAAGTAAATACGGGGTCTAACAGTCACGTCTAGGCTATATTTCAAATCATGATAAACTTGGTATCAGAGCACTAGGTTGCTAGATCCTATGAGTCCAACACATCACGTCAATTAGAGTCACATTCATGATTATATTGTGTACCACAATAATTTGTAGGAGGCTATGAGGCATTCTAGGATATGTTCCACTTCTTCATGATCCATGTCGTGAGATAGAGTTAGATCCCCTAGGTTTTATTGCTAACCCCTAACTGTTACATTCAAGGATATGTTTCAAGCTACTCAGGACAGTGATAAGATGAATACGGAGGTTTGTGATGCTCTATGGAAAGTGGCCAAAACGATGGCAAAATTGGCAACTCACCTCGAACAACAAGTGGTTTCTTCGGGGACTTCAAATGGTAAGAGGAGAGACATTCAGGCCAAGAGGGCCCGTGTTGAAGGAAAGTTCCAAAAGTCTCAAGGATAAGGGTGATGTTATGTGTCTGATATGTGGTAACACTCAGAGGGGCCCATGTTTCAAGGGCACCGATGCTTGTGTTGATTGCAGCGAAGTGGGACATAAGAGGAGGATTGTCCACATAAACGCAACAAGATTAAAGAGGGTGATGAAGGGATGACTCGTCTTAGATGCCCAAAATATGGAAGGACTCATAGTGGCGCATGTTGGAGGAACACGAGTGTATGCTTTGGGTGTGGCGAGATAGGCCACAGAATTTTGGTTTGCCCATATGGTCGACCTTTGATAAAGGTGGTCATGTTGGTCAAGTGATTCGAGGAGGGAATGAGATGCCCGATATTATTACCAGTAAGTTGAAGTTTTCTTTGCTTTGTCGTGCATATATTGTTAGGCCCGGTGTGCCACTATTTCTTCTCTATTATTTTGGTTGCTAGTAGGGCTTCTCATGTGCCCAAGGTGTTGTGTGGATCTTTGATTTCTATCCTTTTGTTGGGTATATTATTGCTAGGAGGTTCATAGGTGTTGATCCGGGTTTGTATTGCATTAGGTCTTGCTTTATGGTTTGTTGGAGTGGCATGGTGGATTTGAATGTCATTATAGGGATGGAATGGGTGCATGCATGTAGTGTCTTCATGGATGGTAGGACCCATAGAGCTAGATCTCAAACCCCTAATGAACCCGTCTTGAAGTGAGAGGTTGTCAAGTGGTAGCAAAAGAGGTAGGTCCATTACTTTTCTTAGGGTACAATTGGGTCTCTAAGGGGTTGATTTGTCATCTTGTAAGAATGGAGGTTTAAAACCTAAGTTGTTTTGTTATTGCATTGTTGTTGATGATAGTTGAGGCCTTGAATGTCCCTTTTTGATATTTCAAAATTAGGGTAGTGTCTTTTGGTTTGACTAGTGCATCGGTTATGCCTACAAGTCTCATAAATAGGATTTTTTAGCCCCTACTATAATAGGCTTATGGTGGTTTTGGTGATGATATGACAGTTTGTGTTTCCTATGAGGTAGTGCATGTGAGTCTTTTGATAGTAGTACAACAAAGTTTAAGGAAGAAGGTTGGATGTTAAATAGGAGGAATGGATATTTTAGTTGTAAGAGGTTTCCTTCCTAGGTCATGTGATGCATAGAAGGTTGGATGTTCTTGTTGCATAGAGCCTTGTCTTGTGATCTTGGTTGAACTTAGCTTGATGGGTTGGAGGTCTTGTGGTAGTTTGGGCTACTTGCATAGCATGCTTCCAAGGAGTAGAACTCGTAAGGTTGTAATATGATGGTTAAGGATGATCAATCTATTTGGTCAACTACGATGGAGTAGTTACTTCCCTATGGTTGATTTGAGGTTCGGGGTTTGTTCTCAAGTGTGGAGGAGGGTAGGTGATATCCATAAGTGCCCTTTTGAACTAGGAATGAGCATTTTGATTATTGGTAGAGTTCTTAGGTAGGCTTGTGCACCGGTTGTATCTATTGGGTTTCATGAATAGGGTCTTAAAACCCTAGATTGGTATGTTTGTGATGGTCTCTGGTGATGAGGTATTGATATGCTTGGAGCCTGTGAATCATTTGGGGGTAGTATTGCAAGCCGTGGCTAAATGAGAGGTTGTTTGCTAAATATGATAGGTCTGCATTGTGGATGGCTAGAAGGTGGTTAGAATTCTTAAGGATTATGAAATGGGTGTGCATTATTTTTCCCTAGTAAGGCTAATGTTGTAGTCGGTGCTCTAGGTAGCCTAGCATGTGTTGTTCATGGTGGCAAGGAGGGGACTAGTGGGGTCCATCGGTTGGTTAGAGTGGAAGTTAGGTTGAGGGGAGTTGAGCATGGTGGTGTAGCCTTCTTGATGGTTCCAAATCTTCTTGGGTTAAGAGGTATAGATTAGGCAAGGCCTTGATTCCGCCTTATTGGAGTTAGAAGTTTTGGGTGAGAGAATGATAGAGTGGAGGGTTGTCTCCCAAGGGGGAGATGGTGGTTATGGTACCAAGTGAAATAGGTGTGGTAAAGGTTGAAAATTGAGTTGAGGATTGTGAGTCCTTATAAGGGTGTAGAGGGAGGTTGGTAAGGTTGCTTAAGTTTGGGAATTTGCCTAGGGATATGATTATGGTTTGTTCAGTTCTTCATGTTTCTAGGTTGAGGAGATGTGTCGGTGGCTCTAGTGCTATGGAACTCTTTGAGATGGTGGGTGATGTAGAGGATAGGTCGACTTGGAAGAAGGCCTTGGTGGAGGTGTTGGATGAATGGAAAAGTTGATTAATGAGGACGAGGTGTTCATTAAGGCCCTTTTGAAAGGATCATCAAGTCAAAGATGTCTCCAAGGAAGCCAAAGAGATCTTATAGGAGCGATATTCATACCGCACTTACTCTACTAAATCCTGGGATAGCGACTAAGTTCTTCATGTGGTTCCAAGTCTTATGTTTCAGCCTCTACGTCATTCATATGCATTCATGTTTAAATTGGCAAGTTTATGATTATTTTACTCTTAAGTGAGATTTCGAAAATGGTGTTTTAAGTGTAATGTTGCATTCTTGTTAGGGGCTGATTTGTTGATGATCACTCTTGTCTTGTACGTCTCTTTTTACATTCAAGGACAAATGTTCCCAAGGGTGAGATATTGTAACGACCCTAAAACGTTCCCAAATACGTTCCTCGAAAAGCCCAAAATTTAAATTTTCTTATATATCAAAACCTATTCATTATATCAAAAATATGACTTCATATTCTTGTTCAAGGGGTCAAAATTAGAGGGAAAGGGTCGAATCTCGATTTTAGAGCAATTGAATCACAATTTCAATTTTTTAAAATTTGATTTCAATAGAAAATCTGCGACAGCATTGCGATGCGCATCTGTCGCGAACATGTGTTAGTTTGGCCTCCGTGACAGGTCCGCATCGTGGAATTATGTATTCTGTTACCAGTGATTGTTGATCTCGGTCCAAGGCTTTTGGATCTTGGGCCTAAGTATTGCAAAACATGTTTTTACCTATACTTAGCCTTATTTCACCCTCATATCATCCAAAAACATTCCTTAATATCCTCTCAAACCCTTAGACTTATACTTCACCCTAAATTCAAGTCCCAAAATTCAAGACCAACCTTAAGGATTTCTTCAAATTCTTCTTCAAGCTTTAAGTCTCCATCTCCAATCTTCACCAAGTTCATCTCCAAGCTAATGTATGTGGGTTTCTTTCATGGGTTCCTTTCACCTATGATACCCAAGCCTCTTTTTACTTAAATTGCATTATTTATAGTTGATTTACAAATGGGTCTTGATTATTATGAGATTCACTGCACACTATGTTAAAGATATGTAAAGTTTTGACTGTTTTGCTATGTTTAGAGCTATAAATCTTGGATCTATTGCAAGATTTGATGAGGGGTTTTGATGTATATGTCCTAAGTGTGTTGAAAGGTGTTGATTGATGGTTTTACAATGGATTTTCTTGCATGATTTCATCTGTAAATGGCATGGTTTTACACTACCATTTCACAACCTCTAAGTGTTTGGTAAAATGTTCGGATATGGTTTCTTGAGTAGTTGAAGGTCCAAAGCAGGAGATATGATATGAATGACTATATGATGATGAAATAAGCTTAAGTATATTACATACTCTATAGAAAGTGTTGCATTAGACCATACTCGATCCGGGGGGACAAGAGCCCGGGTCACCATGTTAGAGGTTTATACGCTCATCAACCATGCGAGGGGTTTATAATTCATCATTGTGTTGGTAAGGTGTGATTACCATCAACCATGTGAGGGGTTTATACATACAACCCCCGAGGGGTTTATACCTTGAATAACTAGCTTGGTCTCTTCTACACATATGATATCCTATATGAGCATGAGTTACTTAAGCATGTTTTGCTTAAGTATTGACCGTACATGTCATATTGTATATTATGTCTATTGCTTAATATTATGCATTTTTATTATGATACCTACTTATTATTGCATTGTATCCTATATACTTAGTACATTCAAATGCATTAACGCTTACTCTTGCCTACATGATATCACCATGTAGGGATCGAAGCCCAAGTTGATCATCCTTCTCCTCCTCGTAGCTAGTTTAGTACTACTCAAGCTAGTTGGTAAGTCCTCCACTTCGGGGACCTTAGTATATATTTCTCTTATTACATATTGAACACTCTTCTTTACTTTCTATTTAGACTATAAAGGTGAGCCAAGTTGCTTTGTTTTGGCCCCCGCTCTTATCTATGTATTAGAGGTGTTGTTGGACATTGTATGTATCTATGATTTGAGCATTGATTCTTTTCACTTGATTACAATGTTGTGCAAGCTTTCCCCTTAGTCTCATTGCCCCTATTTCTACTCTTTTATGTCATTTAATTGCTTCTGTGATCAATGATGTGTAATGATAAGTTAAGAGGATTGTTAGGGGACCCTTCGGGCTCCCCATTCACCGTATCACGTCTAGGCCCTATTTTGGGTCTTGACACATGAATTTACTTGACTTGTAAATCATGTGATAGATCACCAATAACTTGAGAATTTTTGTCATGTCATTTTATCAAACACATGGTGGGTGCATGATATTTTGAAAAATCATGCAATTCAAGAGTAAAATAAAAAGGAGTAAACTCAATGCAAATAAACCCACCAACATGTAGTAAAACCCTCATGTAGGGTACCTTGAAATCAATTACAAAAGCTCATGATAATTCATAGTTTCATAACTCAAAACATGCATAGTCTCAATAGACATAATCAATTCATCGAATAAGCTTGAAATAGATAGTCATGCATAATCAATCAATACTTCATAAAACACCAAAATAATTATATTCAAAATCCATGATAAGAGATATCCATAGGTAATACAACTTGAAAACATGCAATTTCATGGGTGAAAGGACCCAATGGATAAAACTCACATAATATAAACCTTGTATTATTGAGGTGAACTTAGAGTAGTCTTAGAGCTTGAAATGAATCCCTGAGTCCCAAAATTTAGCTTGAGATCCTTAGATTTGAATGACAGAATTGGTAGAGTCTTAGAGATGTTTTTGAGAGGGTTTTTGTGAGTTATAAAGTTGAAAAAATGGCTAAGTATAGGTGATTTCACGCTTAAGTGGGCATGGGGATATGACCCCAAAGCCCTTGGCTAAAACTGAAAAACCAAGGAAAATAATACACTGGTCCGTGCCGCTAATGCATCATGGACCAGGCGCGGACTTGGGATTACACATTGGCGTGTCCTAGGAGCATCGTGCCTTATTGGAAATCAAAAATTATTTTTTACTACGGATCTTCTAAAATTCTGGTTATAACTATTCTCACTCAATTTTTTCCCCTGATTGAGAATATGAAGTCGAATTTTTAAAATTAAGCACGGATTTTGAGATATATGAAAATTATGATTCTGGGGCATTCTGAAGCACATTTTGGGGCATATCATCATAGTGTAAAGGGACCACGAATAATCCCACATAGCTTAGCTAACCAAGAAGAAATAAGAAGAATTTGATTGAAGAAGAAGAAACTTCCTTAAGCTCCAAGCTAATCTTTCAAGGCTCACTTGAGGGAAGTTCTTTTGATGAGAGTTTGAATAATTCTAAGTGAATGGATTGAATTTGAATGATAATAGAAGACTATAGGTCTTTTGAGAGGCTTAGGATAGTTAGAAAGTCATAAACAACCCTTAGGAATAGCCAAAATTACAAGAAAGTCATTAATGAAACGAATATCAAAAAGTGTTAGGGTCGCCTAATGGGGCCATATGGATCGTGTAGGGGTCACACAGAAAGTGTGGCCATCCATGGGGCTTGACTTTGAAAAAATCTCCATTGATGATGTTCCGAGATGATTATTCCATACTTCAAAAATTTTCATACTAACACCCTTACGGGCCACCTCGCGACTCGTATAGGGGTCACACAATCCATGTGAAGTTCATGTGTGAAGTGCCTTGGCGAAAATGTAGTTTTCAAGGCCAAGGCTCCTCTCACGAGCCACCACATGGATAGTAAAGAGCCACACTAGTCGTGTGGTGCTTAATGATGAATACCTTGATCTTGAACTCCAACTTAAAGCCACACATCAACACACAAGGCCAAGGGCCACCTCAAGGCTCCTCTGCACAGCCAGTTATGAGTCACACGATCTATGGAGGCGCCCATGTGGTTTCACCTTGATCAAAAACTTTTCATAATCAAACTCCATGCACCATTAAGGCCTTAGAAATTTCGGGTCCTTACAGGACCATAAGTCCTTTCATAGAAGTGTTCCAAACTTAAAAAATTTTAGGTGCTTCAGGGCCTCTTTCTACGAAACCTTTTGAAGGGTCATCGTTTATTAAACGATCCATCCTAGTAACATGTAAGTCAACTTCTAGAATTCCTTCAAGTTTTCATTTTCACTAGGCATATTCTAGAAACCTATCTACTACACATGCTTCCTTCTACGGGCTGTGGAGTGGCTTGTAGGACCAAACCATCCTCAAAAATCCTAAGCTTCCAATTTTTCATGACTATAAACATGAGGGGTGTTACATGGGTTCTCGACGGTCTTTTCAAAGGCAAGTTGGTAATCAAAGTTGGATGAATGAGATAGATGATAATTAGAGGGTTAGAGATTGATATGATAGGAATGTTATTTAGCATGATGGTGAGTTTGATAGAGAGAGATATGATCCACCTCATGATCGGCTCAAGCCAAAAGGATCGTATTGCTTATTTGGAAAATTACTAAATCAAGGATAGGCTTTCTAGAATCCTCAATAAGGTTGAGGAGACTAATAAAGTGACGTAGGAAATAAAATTTAATTTTTTGTCCTTGAACCAGTCTATGACTTCTCATTCGGCTTCTATTAGTAATTGCGCACCCAATTGAGTAACATTTTAGCTTATTTGAAACCTCATAAAAAAGAGAGTTTGCCTAGTGATATGGTGGTGAATCCAAAGAATGACACTCCTCAATATATGGATATCAACACTAGAAGTGGTAAAGTAATTGGGGATGTGCCTCATATTGTTGATATGGTTGTGGGTGATAATATTAAAGCTCTGGTTGTTAATGATGCAAATGATGATGCTGATGATGAAGAGGCTCAAAAATATGTTGCTCCTACTCTTAGCAATCCTAGGAGTGATTGCGATCGTAAAAATGGGGAGAGGTCAAAAAGTGCTAGCAAAAATAATCCTTTTGGTGTTCAATCATTGAGTGCTCCAAAGGTGAAAATCAATCCATCATATCTACAAAGATTTAAAAAGGCAAATGAAGATGTAAAGTTCCCAAAAATATTGTCCATGTTCAAGAACATAGCAATCAATATTCCTTTGGTGCATGTTGACATCTAATTGTGACCGTTCTATAACTATTTTAGATTGTTATGTAATTGAAATGGGTATTTTTGAAACTCTTTAAATAAATCAGCTTATTTTTAATTTTATCCAAATAATTGTGTATTTTCAACATTTCTGCATAAATTATCTTTGTCATTTTAAATTACCTTTATTATTATTAGTTTTTGTTATCATAATCACTTTAGTAGTAATAGGAGTACTATTTATAATTATAGTATTTTTTATTAATATATCAATATCATATTTTAAGTGCCTTACAGATTTTTAATATATTATATCATAAATTGATCTATTTTAAAATGAATAATTTTAATAACTTTGATATTTTGCATAAGGATTTTATCATACGTTAAGCATTTTTCTTAAATAATTGTATATTCACATAAATGTGCATATTACATTTTTCAATTAGATGACAATCTATTTAATTTCATCCCAATTTGTTTAATCATGGTCTTTTTTATCCAATACATTTTAATTCTAATCCTTTTCTTTGTAATGTATTTCAATTCTAACCAATTCTTTTACAATTTCTTTCAATTTTTACCTAATTAAGTCAATTTGTGGGTTAATTTGTCACGACTCAAGCCTAGGGCCTAGACGTGACCGGCAAATGGGGAACCCGAAGGAACCCCAAACAAGCCTCATAGCATATCATCACACATCCGTGGTCGCGGAAGCAAGACATAACAACATAAGAAACATAAACAAGGGGAATTGGGACTAAGGGAGCGAGAATTATATTTAGATATCTTGGATATCATAAGTGAGTCAAAGCTCAAGCGTAATACATATTTTTGTCCAACAACACCTCCAACATAGAACTTAGCAGGGACCAAGACAAGCAACCGGGCTCACCCTCATAGTTAAGTATACCAAAAAGGAAAGATAGCCTTAAATACGTAGCAAAAGAACATAGATATCATCCCCGGACAGGAGGACTCACCAACTAGCTTGATTGGATATTTCTAGCCACATGGAAGAGGATGATGACCAAATGGAGCTCTGGATCCTACATGGTGATATCATGTAGGCAAGAGTATGCATTAGTACATTTGAATGTACTAAGTATGTGGGATGCAATGCGACAAGAGATAAGCTTCATGATCAACATACATAACAATAGACAATATAAACGATATAGCAATAAAACATGTATGATCAATGCATAAGTAAAACATGGTAACTCATGCTCATATAGGATATCATTTGCGAAGGATATACGAAGTGAACTACTTCACAACTCCAAGGCACACCATTCCTGGAACGGTAATTGAAGCTTGATACCCCCTCAACAAGGTATCCGAGGCTTGACACCCCTTCGTCAAGGTGATTGAGACTTGGAACCCTCTCAACAAGGTGATTGAGACTTGTAACCCTCTCAATAAGGTGATTGAGGCTTGGTACCCCCTCAACAAGCCTACCGAGGCTTGGCACCCCCTCGTCAAGGTGATTGAGGCTTGGTACCTCCTCAACAAGGCAACCGAGGTTTGGCACCCCCTCGTAAAGATGATTGAGGCTTGGTACCTCCTCAACAAGGCAACCAATTTGCAACATCATATATATTTTTCATGAATTCAACAAATGACAACATACTTTCATCATCATAAAGTCATCATATACCTACATTTCATCTCATCATTATACATCATATGCATACCATTGTTTCATCATCATTCCATCATCATTTCATCATCATATAATCATCATAACATTATTCAACTCATAAGACATGCATTGGACCTTCAATTCCTCAAGAAACCCTAGCCGGACATTTTATCAAACACTAGGCGGGTGTGTGATGGGGGTAAAAGACCATGCAATTTAGAGATGAAATCATGCAAGAAGATCCATTATAAAACCATCAATCAACACCTTGAAACACCCTCAAGACATACACATCAAGACCCCTCATCAAATCCAACATTAGATCCAAGAATTAAAGCTCAAAACATGCTAAAACAACCATAATTTCATGAACTAAAATCATTGTGCAGTAAATTTCTCAATATACAAGACTCATATGTAAAATCAACTTTAAATCATATAATATTAGTAAAAAGAGGGTTTAGGCACCATGGGTGGAAGGACCCAATAGTTCAACACCACATACCTTAGCTTTGAAGAAGTTCTTGATGAAGACTGAAAATGGAGGCTTGAAGTTTGAAGGAAATCCTTAGATTCAGAAGAGATTTGGACACTTGATTTCAGAGTGAAACATTAGTATAAGGGGTTGAGAGGGTATTTTATCAATATAATGAAGAACCTAAGGGTTTTGTCACCTTGAATGAGCATAAAAACGTCAATTTAGAACTTAGAAAGGATGGGAAAGGACCAAAATAACCCTTCCTAAAAAGTTGTCTAACGACTGTTACGGGCCCCATTACGACCGGTAGGTAGCACTACGAGTCATGAGACCCTCACATGACCCCTAGGTTCAATTTTGAAGTCTCTCAAAATTGCTATGAGCTTGACCTACGAGTCGTACCCCGACCTACGACTCGTAATTGTGGACTCATAGTGCAACTCTGTACTGACAGTCTTCAGTAAAATAACCATAAGTTTGACTCCAAAATCTAAATTAGGTGAAACCAAGTGAGTTGGAAATTAACTCAAAGGGATGTCATTTGACAGGTCGTGGAACACCCAATTCCAAGTGTGCTAAAAGTTATGCTAGTTTAAATTTGACCCTTGCATGAACCATCACCCAAAACTCAACTCTTAGGGAAGTCTTGAACTCGTTTAGGTACTAGGAGTCTCCCATAAACGTAATATAACCCCAAACTAATCAAATAAGTCTTGAAACATGGATACAAGATCATGGAACTACAGGGTGTCACATAACTTTAAATTCCTTAATTCAATTTCATTCCAATTAAATCCATATTTAATCTTTCCATTCAACCATTTTAATCCGATGGCTACCAGTTAATATTCTTTTTTCTTTCTAAACCCACCAAGACCCAAGTACTTTCCCCTTTTTTCCCACTTCATCCAAAGCCATCCACCTTCACCACCAACAGCCGCCTTAAAATCTGACAAGCGTCACCACCACCGGAACTCCACCGGCGTGCCATCACCCTCTCTCGTCTCCTCTCCCGCCGGGGAAATGCCTTCACCTTACCCGTTGAAACCAGATGCCTTTCCAAACGATCCCTCTTCATTACTCCAACAGCCGACCAAACAACCCCTCGTCGTTTCTCCCTTAACTCGTCAAATCCGCCGGAAAACGTCATCCCAAGCTCCACCCAAAACACCATGAAAACCCACAACCAAAAACCCCAAATCAGCCTCCAAGATCCACTGCGAATCAGCCCCCGAAATGCCACCAAAATGACCCCAAATCAGTCACCAAAACTACCAAAACAGCCACCCAAACGCTACAAAAAATGCAGCAAAACAGCCACCAAACCACACCCTTTTTCCTGTCCAAACCAACCGGCAAAACCCCTCCAAAACTCCACCTGAAAAAATAGCCCTGAATGCTGTTGCAAACCTCCTCTCCCCCCCTCCCCTTTCAGTCCAAAAACGTCCTCCCTTTAACCTAAAACCTGCGGGAAAAAAATCTGCCAAATAGCCCCTCAAAATAGCGCCAAAAGTCTGCCAGAAATCCCCGCAAGACAGCCCTTCAATGTACCATTTCAACACCCAAAATCCACCAGAAAATGACCCCAAAAAACCCATTGGAAAGTAGAATACCCATCTAATGGAGCAGTGGTGGAATCAAGGTCGATTGGTTGTTAATTTTCAAGTCGTGACAACATCTCGCAATATTCTTTATTATTAACTGGTGTGTTTCTTGGATGATGTTATTGGTAGCTTGTATGTTTCTTGCCGAATCACCTTCTGAGGATGTTCGGTAACTATAGTCTCATCTCTCCATAATTATTGGCTTATTTTTGTGAGAAGTGTTATGTGTCTATCTGAACCCAGATCCTATTTGGTATAAACTTGATTGAGGAATTAGTTTGCTAATTGATGATTGTGAATTGATTTGGAATAAACTTGATTAAGGAAATATTGGTTAAATTGATGGTTGTGAATTGATTGAGTTATGGAAGGTAATATTGATTAGTTAGTCAAATATTGAGCTGCTTTGTTTAAACATATTATGTTACTATATTTGGTAAAGTATAATCGTTATCCTTTTTCCTTGTTTCGTACGAAAAAGAGGAGTGAATTTTTCTTAGTTAAATAATCCTTGCCTGAAATATTTGTTTGCCTTTGATGAAGATTTTAATTACCTTCCCCTAAGGATTTATTGTCTTGTCTAGAATTTGACAGATTCTTCCTCTATTAATTATGGTAATTTCTCACTGATGTTTTTGAATTCAAAATCATCTCCATTATATACGGCAAAATATATGTGACTGCTCCTAATTATCACTCTTGCCTTTTTGTTTTTTTAAATTATTATATAAAGAGCCCCTCCACACCAAAAGACAACACTCGAATTTCATAGGAAGAAAATACGCTCATACTTCACAGAAAAGAATTGATAACTTTTTCTCTAATACTTTCCTCTCTATCAAAAAGAAAAGAAAGAGAAAAGTTGCATCATTCTCTCTCTCGAGCTATTCTCGTTATTCAGATTTTTCTTAACTTGTAAGCATTGTTCTGTTGATTACTATTATTTTGAATTATGTTACTCTTTTTTTTTTTTGAGCAGGTCTTAAGTTTCAAGTTTAGACGGAATAGTCGCCTAGAAAGAGGAGGTTTGAAGCTTTATTTATTATGTTATATTGTTGTATTTTTATTTTTCGCAAAAGCTATATAATAAAATATAGTGAAAAATCAGGATTGTTACTGATTGGGGTGCAGGGATTTACGTGTTATATGTTTTTAATTCCTCTTTATTTCTTCTCTTTTAAAATAAATCTTTCTCAAATGCTTTGAAAAAGAAAATCATTGCCCAACTCTTTTTTTTACTTGAGTTGGACAATGTGTATTAAAAATGGCTCTCTCCTAGCCTATAGTTAGTGGGAGAGTCAAATGAAATTACGAGATCCAATTCTATGTTTTTAAAACAACTAACACGTCTCCGAAAGTACTATCTACCCAAACTTTTAAAAAAGGGAGTTATTTATACTTATATATAAATATTTATGTGTATGTTTATATATCTTATTACAACTTTTTCAAACAAAAATTAAAGCTATATTATTTTCTAAGGTCAATCTCAAAACAAAATTGTTTCTAGGTGAAGAAGTTATGATAACTAATATCAAAGTTTCGTACCTTAAAAGAAACAGATATTTTTAACTCTTTTAAAATCTTCTCTTAATAAATAAAGAAAATCTTGTATGAAATAATTTTTTTGGGTTGTTTAGTCCTTTTAATTCACGCTAGTTTTAACGCTCGCTTTATCTATTATTCACTCTCTTTAATAATTCTAACAATAAAAATATGAAGTCTATGTGATCACTTAGGAATAATATAATGAGATTAAAAAGAATAAATATAACTTTTATGATCACTTAGATCTTAGTTAAATAATGAGTAAAATAAAATTATGTGTTGTATAATTACTTGATCGCCTAATTAAGATTAATAATCAGATCTCCTTATTAACGTTATTTAATCAAAGTCAATTTGATGTATCATTTAGATCCTAATTACCTGTTCAGTTAACTTTTAATTATATTGTCACTTATTTAAAATATAAAAATGAGATATCTCATGACTTAGCATTAATCTAGGACTTTTTAAAATAAGAGACCTTAATTGTTATTTATTAAACCCTATGTAAGACATGAGATACGGTTGGGATCCACACTTGTGGATCTCGAGCGATGCCTAACACCTTCCTATCGAGGTAATTTGAGTCCTTACTAAATCTCTGGTGACCTTAGGCTTAGATTTAATACTAAGTTAGAAATTGTGTCCTAATACATCCAATCATTAGGTGGTGACTCTTCCTTAACTTTTTTAAAATCTCAAAAGATTTCTTGCCATGAAGTCATCCAGGTTCTCATAACACTTGAAAAAATGGGGCGCGACAGTGGATGCACTTTTGAAAATTTTGGGTTACACAAAATTCATGAAAGAATTAGTCACCAAGAAGCAGAATCTTGAATTCGAGACTATTGAAGTCTCTCACCATTATAGTGCAATAATGTCAAGTAATTTGGTAGTTATGAAAGAGGATCCTGGTGCATTTACAATTTCTTGCATGATTGGTGTTTATCAATTTGCACAAGCATTATGTGATCTTGGTTTATCAATTTCTTACAATATTCAAACAACTTGGTTTGGAACCTTCTTCCCCAACAACTATGAGGTTGTTGATGGTTGACTATTATATTAGGAAGTAGGTGGATATTTAGTATGATGTGGTACTAAAGGTGGATAAATTCATTTTTCCAATTAATTTTTTTATACTTGATTATGAGATTGATGTGAAAATTCTAATTATTTTGGGACGGTCATTTTTAGCCACTGAAAAAGCTTTAATTGATGTTGAATATGGATAATTGAAATTCTGAGTCAATGATGAAGAGGTCACATTTAATGTTTGTAAGTCCATGAAGCAATCAAAAGAGTGGCATGTTATTTCCTATGTTGATGTGGTCGAAAATGTAGTTTCTATTGTTGAATAAGTGGTGAGTCTCAGTGAATCTCTTGCATCTATGTTACTGAATTACAGGTTAGATACTATTGTCAATTATTATGAGGTGATGGCAGTCCTTGATAAGAAAGGAGCATATACTAATTCCAAAAATCCAAAGAAGCTAGATCTTGATTTGAAGAATAGATAAACTCCACCTGGAAAGCCCTCAATTGAAGAGCCTCCAAAGCTTGAGTTTAAGACACTTTATTCTCATTTACAATATGTGTTCCTTCGTAGTGGTGAGACAACACTGGTTATTTGTGTATCTGATTTGTTGGACCACCAAGTAGTGGCATCGATAGTTTATTGATAAAGTTCATCAAGACAATCGGATGAACAATA
The DNA here is from genome assembly GCA_025774065.1 of Solanum ossicruentum. NCBI lineage: Eukaryota > Viridiplantae > Streptophyta > Magnoliopsida > Solanales > Solanaceae > Solanum > Solanum ossicruentum. Next base: position 15,013 of record JAOTQR010128627.1, read on the forward strand.
GTGGATATCATTGGAATTTCTCCAGGGATTTGTTCTCAGAAAGTTAATTTAATCAAAGATTGCAAGCCTGCTATCGAGAACCAAAGATGGCTGGATCCTCCAATGCAAGAGCTTGTGAAGAAAACATACGCAAGTGGTTGGATGCCAGAGTTTTTTTTATCCTATTTCGAAGAATTGGTGGATGAGTTGGTGCAATGTGTGCCAAAGAAAGGGGGTCTGACTATAGTGAAGAATAAAAAAGATCAAATTATTTCTACAAGACCAGTGACGGGTGGTGAGTTTTCATGGATTATCAGTGTTTGAATTAATGGATTGAGAAAGACCATTTTCCCATATCATTCATGATCAAATGTTAGACTTGCCAGAATGGTTGGTATTATTTTTTGAATGGATATTACGAGTACAATAAAATCTTCATTACTCTTGAAGAGCAAGAGAATACCACTTTCATGTGTCCTTATAACACGTTTGCTTTAAAAAGAATGTCTTTTTGGTTATGTAATGCACCAACTACTTTTTAAAGTTGTATGCTCTCCATTTTTGCCTTCATGGTTGAAGATTTAATGGAAGTCTTCATGGATGATTTTTTGGTGGTTAATGATACATTTGAAGATTGTCAAATTCAATTGGAGAGAGCGTTACAACAGTGTGTGGAAAGTAATTTGGTCTTAAATTGGGAAAAATATCATTTTTGGTGAAGGAAGGAATGTTCTTTGACACAGTTTTGAGGAGTGGCCTACAAGTGGACCAAGAAAAAGTTGATGTCATTGCCAAACTTTCTACTCCCATCTCAGTCAAAGAAGTGAGAAGTTTTCTTGGGCATGTGAGCGTTTATAGAAGGTTCATAAAATATTCTGCAAAGATTGCTAATCCCTTGTGTAAGCTTCTTGAGAAAGATTGTCCATTTGACTTCAATGAATCGTGTTTCCAAGCTTTTATTGATTTGAAAGAGAGGCTTCTGATGGCCCCAATTATTATTGTCCCGAATTTGAATTTCCCAATTGAGGTTATGTGATATGCAAGTGGATGTTCTATGAGTGTGTTGCTCGGTCAAAGGAAATAAAATTATTTCATTTGGTCTATTTTGAATTCAAGATATTGAATGTGACCGATTAAAATTACACCGTAATGGAATAAGAACTTCTTACGATACTCAAAAGGGTGTGAAAATCAAGTGGTTGATCACCTTTCTCGTTAGTTAAGTGCTCCAAAGGTGAAAATCAATCCACAAATTTTATAAAGATTGAAAAAGGCGAATGAGGATGCAAAGTTTCAAAACATTTTGTCCATGTTCAAGAACTTAGCGATTAATATTCTTTTGGTGGATGCACTTTTGAAAGTGCCGAGTTACAAAGTTCATGAACAAATTAGCCACCAAGAAGTAGAATCTTGAATTCGAGACTATTGAAGTTTCTTACCAATATAGTGCGATAATGTTAAGTAATTTGGGGGCTAAGAAAGAGGATTTTGGTGCATTTACTATTCCTTGCACAATTGGAGCATATCAATTTACACAGGCATTTTTTGATCTTGGACCAAATATTAATTGATGCCTCTTGCGATATTCAAAAAACATGATTTGGGAGCTCCTTCACCAGCAACTATTAGGCTCTTGATGACTATTTAACAAAGCCAAGCGTCTTAGTATGCTGACACTGTGCAAATTATATTGTGTGTGACACTTTGTTAGATGGGTTGATCACAACCAAAAGAAAAGATTCTTGTTCGATGTGAAAAGATAGTTTTTCCGAATAAACCATTCTTGTTTAGACAATGTGCCGATAATATGGTGCAAAAAGTGTGTTTCAGAGGTGTTGATGAATGACACTATTGATGACCATTCTTGTTTAGACAATGTGCCGATAATATGGTGCAAAAAGTGTGTTTCAGAGGTGTTGATGAATGACACTATTGATACATGTCACAGCTCCCTAGTTGGTGGTCACCATTGAGGCATTCATACAATGGCCAAAATGACGCAAAGTGGGTAATTTTGATAAGGGATTTATTATGATTTAAATGCCTTTGTCAAGGCTTGTCCACAGTGCCAAATGCTAGGTAATATTTCTCATTAGCATTAACTTCTTTTATCCCTTATTCTTGGAGTTGAATTGATTGATGTTTGGGGTTTGGACTTCATGGGTCCATTTGTGAGTTCTTTTGAGAATCAATATATCTTAGTGGTTATGGACTATGTATCAAGTTAGGCTGAGGTTGTTGCATTACCCACCAATAATGGCAAGGGGGTGATAATTAGTGACGGGGGATCTCATTTTTGCAATAGAATATTTACGTCATTGCTTGATAAATATGGGATTAAGCATGGGTAGTAACACCCTATATCCTCAAACTAGCAGATAGGTGGAGTTCTCAAATTGGAAATGGTAACTGCAAATCGAACTAATGGAACAAGAAAACTCAATGATGGTTTGTGGGTCTATTGTACAACATTTAAAACCCCAATTGGTATGTCCCCATACAACCTTATCTTTGGACAGGCATGTCACTTGCCTATTGAACTGGAGCACAAGGCATTGTGGGCCTTGAAGAAACTGAACCTTGATTGGAACAATGCGGCTAATGCTCGCCTATCTCAATTGCACCAAATTGAGGAGTTTAGGTAGGAGCTTATGAAAATGCTACAATTTATGAGGAGAAAGTAAAAAAAAGTGGCACGACATTAATATCTTTCAATGTGAATTCCAAAATAGATAATCGTGTTGCTCTATAATTCAAGGTTACAATTATTTTTTGGCAAGTTAAAAGTCTAGGTGGTTTGGTCCTTTTAGAGTTGTGAAAGTGCTGAGAAAAGGGGCCATCGAAATGCAAAATGAGAAGGGAGAGAAATTCAAGGTGAATGGGCAAAGGTCGAAAAGGTATTTTGGGGAATCACCGGATATGAGACTGGTTGAAGTGGTATACCTGAATAAGGCCTAAAAAAATTATCCACATTATGCTATGACATTGAATAAGATGCTTCTTAGGAGGAAACCCAAGGTTTTAGTGGTTTTAAATAATGTGTTGTGTGTGCCAGTACACGAAAGTGAAATTTTGAAGAGTGATCAATAAGTGATGCGAGGAAAGCAATCGGCGGATCGTCGAATTGACTCGACAACCCTGATTTTCACTGCCTTTTGGGTCAAATTTTGGCCCTAGAATTACTATGAATTTCGGCAGCCAAAGATGTCGTTCGGTGCATTGTCGATATTGTGTGGCAATAAGGGAAACCACCTTTTGGTGCATTAAATTAGACCTTAGTTTCTATAAATTTAGGCAGTCTAATACATATTCGATGCATCGTCAAATCTGTTCGATAGTGTAAGTCGACATATGCGAACTTCACCACCTGACCGGCCTTCCTTCACTTAAAAATAAAATCTTTTTCACTTTTCACTTTCACTATTCCATGCCTTTCCACTCTTCACTCTAGTAGCTTGGGTTTTTCATTGTTTAAATTGGGAATTGAGTCTCTACTTCATCATTTGATCATCAAAGTCAACACCAGTGACTTTTAGTAGCCATTTTGATATGTTTTTCGGCCCTTCTCTTAGTTTCATCAACTTTCAAGTTTGATGTTTGTTGAAATTGGGTGATTAAGCATATAGGGTACTATTATTGCATGATACTTATTTATAAGCGCTCATTGATTTGAAACTATAATGACCCGAACGTTGTACGACTTCGTTGGAGCTTCGAAAATTTTGGATCAAGGTGACACTTCAAGGGAGACCTCATGGTCCGTGTGAGGTCGCACGACCCATGTGGCCTCCAGTGAAGTGACACTTGGCCTCTAAAGTTGGTGATGTCCCTTGAAGTGGTGATTTTGGCTAAGGCATGCCACACTTGGACAATTCACGGACCGTGTGGTGGCCTTGGCTTGAAATTCCCCAATTTTGGGGACAAGTGTAGTCACGCGGCCCCTCACACGGCTCATGTAGTGTGACACGGCCCATGAGGCCATCCGTATAGCTTTCGGAATGAATTTTTTTTTTTAAGTATAGAATCACCATCCTATAACTTGTCATGAGAATTTTTTTGGCACACGAGCAGTGTCACAGACCGTGTGACACCAAACGACCAATGTGGCCTTCCATGAAGTTGATTTCGTCAGATTTTTCTAAGTATGGGATTTTCATTCCAAACCTTCATTGAGAAAATTTTTATCTAAGTATGGGTTCATGGGCAAGTACAGGACCGTGTAGTGCCACACAACCCGTATACCCCTCCTTGAAGTGGTGATGCCCAATTTTTCTACCCGTTTCACTAATGGTGTTTTTGTAAATATGATTTATCCTACTTGTCTTTTGTGACTTCCTATGCTTCCTGAAGACTTCCTAATGACCTAATTCTTATTCAAAATATTCAAATTAATTTCTCTCATTTGAAAACTCTTTCAAGCCTCTCCTCAAGAACTCTTGTGGATTGCAAACTTGGGAATCAAGGAAAACTCATTTCTCCTTTAAATTTCTCTTGGAGCTTCTTCATTTTTCCAAGGTATGAGGGTTTGATCCTTGATTCCTTCCAATTAAGGAGAACCAATTTATTTTCAAGTAACTTTCATGAATTCTTAGCTTACTTTAATTGGGGTTTTAAATATTGTGATTTCTTAAATTTAAGTAATGTATGAGTTATACTTATCTACTGATTTTAAATTGATTTAAGCAATATTATGATGGTTAACATTGAATTTATGAGAATATAAATGTTCATGTCCCCTTCCAAGCTTGATCAATGCATGGGTGGTCCATATTATGTTTTTAAATGTGAATTTACTTATATTTTCACTTGATTCTTATAATGTATTATTGAATTTAGTTTGAATCTATATTACCCATGTCGTTCTCATCTCATCCATAGCATATGCGTTCATGAACAATGAATTTTATGAAAAATATGAAGTGGGTTAAACTCAATTATGTTTAAATATACGATTTTAATAAGATTATGGTTATGACAAGAATGTGATCACATGTATGTCTATTGATTATGGCTCTTTGAGCATTTTAGGTGCTTGCACCATTTTGTATATATGAACGAGTTATTCCTATGCATGAGTATTATGAATATGAACTATGTTTTGGCTTTTGAGCCTAAATGTGCATTGAAAGGATTGGAAATAATTATTACCTCTTTTGAAAGCATGTGTGTGTGTGTGTGTGTGTGTGTGTGTATGTAATCTTGTGGGATGATGACTTAGCATCAATGGATTGAAGGCTCCCTCTCTTTCCTTGAATGTGCCTAGCGTAGGTGTGAAAATCCTATCCGAAATGGTGCTGCCTGTAAGGAAGGTTGTTTCATACAAAAGGGGTTGCCCTTAAGGTAAAGTATTATATGACATGTTATATGTGAAAATCCTATCCGAAATGAGGTTGCCCGTAGGAAGGTTATTTCATACTAAATGCGGTTGCCCGTAAGGTAAAGTATGGTTTAACTTTGGCAAGTAGAACACCTTTTTATCGGTGAAGGAATTTCATCGGGATTCCAAGTAATAGGCCGCTTGGTCTTATTCTTGTCGGTTGAGGTCTCATCCCCACTATATGAGCATTTTTGCATTCCATGCATAATGGACTTCATGGCATATTGTATACTACTCTTCTTTGGATATATGGCTCTTTCTATTGTGCCTTTGTCATCTAATATTGATATGCAGGTTTGGTATGTCATAAGCATTGCATCCTGCATACTTAGTACATTCAAACGTACTAACACATACTTTTGCCTACATGATCTCACCATGTAGGAATCGAGGAGTATATTCATCCACCATACAACGTCTAATTTGGATCTCAAGATTGCTTGTTGTAGTGAGTCCTATTTTTCAATAACCCACCATCCATCTATCTATGGTGCTTTTATCTATTTTACTTACTTTGAGGGTGAGCTCGAAAAGTGTCTTGGCCCCCGACCTATCTTATGATTAGAGTCATTGTTGGACATCTTGTAAACTCTCTTGCGATTATATGCTATGTGTTATGAACAAAGGTTATGTTATGATTTAGTTATGAGCTTTATGATATGATTGTTGAATGGAGTGAACGATCCTCTGTCCCGAATTGCTCCATAGAGTGAGTCATGCTTAACCGCTCCCTAGTTTTTATGTATTACGCGTTATGTGATTCCATGTTAATCTCTTTCCTTATGATATCCCTATATATATACACTATTTGTATATGATCCAAACAGATTATGTAAATATCAATACTTTAAGGCTTATTTGGGGACTCTCAGGCTTCCATTCGCCATGTCACTCCCAGACCTCAGATCCAGATCGTGACAAAAACCTTGGGTCTCGTGGGACTATGGCTAGTATTGTGGATTTATTTGATTCAAAGGATGAAATTGAGTGTGTCTAATTAGTGGGTCAAACATGTGATTGATATTCTTGATGCCCAATTGTCAAAATGATTTGCAATTCGAGTCATTGTTTGGTTAAATCATGGTCTTATTTGAGCTAATTGTGTGCATATGATTTATTGAGTTTGAATGTTGAAATGGTCACGTGTTTTGTTGGTTCTGCTTGATTGTTATGATATTGGGTGAAGTCCAAGTAACCCAAATTCAATCAAGTGACTTGAACTTGCCCGATGATGAAGTGGGTGACATCTTTCTTAAGGGTAAAATCATTGTTTGATTGAATTTATTCCAAGTTGGTGAAATTTGGTGTCCTAGGAAGTGATATTGTGGTTGGATGGTTGATGACGTTCAAACCTACTATTGTCATGCTAAATTAATTTAGTGCAGTTCGATATTATTAATTTTGATTTCGAAATATCGCAGTATCATTATTTAATAATCATAATTTGTTTGACTTCAAGTTACATATATTCATATAATAAGAAATTAGAACTTTCATTTTTTTTTAAAAACGTCTCAATCATATAAGGCTAACAACTACTTTTATTAAAGAATTTCATAAAAAAGAACATTTCATTCACTATTGAATAATGAAAGATGCAAAACTTGAACAGTATTACCAAAATTAAGCATAGTCTTATATATTTTTTAGAGGACTTTTTACAAATAGCTACTAATAAGTATCTTAATTATACTCCTTACTACAACGAACGTAATTATGTTCCATAGCTATAGTTTCATTTGCTATGCATATTTTCATTTGTATAATTCACTGTCAATATACTAATTTCGTTGTATAATTCTCTATCAATATATAAACAAAATAAATCATTGCCAATGAACAAATCCCTTTGGGTAATTCGTTGTCAAAATATACAAACATGGTAAGCAATTCACGATCAATAAACAAATCCCTTTTGTATAGTTTGCTACCAATATACAAACAAAATAAATAGTTCACTGTCAATATACAAATCCATGTATATGATTCGTTGTCAATATATAAATTTTGGGTGTCAATAATCATTCACATTGAATTATAGTGGTGAATAATAATTAGATGAAACTATACAACAACAACAACAACAACAACATACCCCAGTGCCTCAAAAGGCTCCTGCTCATTGCGGGGTGAGGGGGGGTCGGATGTACGCAGC
>JAOTQR010128648.1:0-22520 GCA_025774065.1 Solanum ossicruentum
CCTCTAGTTGCCCCATTGACCAATTAGGTCCCAAACATTTCTATTTTAAATCCAATTAAGGACTTTCGACTTCAATTTAATTTTTATCCGCCAAATTCACTTGATTCATAATCCCTCACCTTAAGTTGATTAAAGTTAAAATATTCTTCAATCCCAACAATTGTTCCCGAATTAATAATTGACCTTTAAGTAATTACGGGGTCTAACAAATCAGGCAAAAGTTGACCTAATAATACTCCCTCATGTTCGTATTAGGTGAATCATTAGGGATATGTCACAACCTTTAAGAAAACTATTTTGAAATATAATTAAAAACTATTTTTTCAATATTATCCTTTTGATTATTCTCTTAGAAAATGTTGAGTAGTTAAGAATCTTATCAAAATAAAGGATAACTATGAAAAAAAATTCCAATAATTCTTTTGAAATTTAAAGAATTTACTTATTTTGGACTATAAAAAGAATCCAATAATTCATTAAATGTAGACTACAGGGAGCAACAATTTGTATGTATATTTTATAATAATGATTTTCTAGGTAAGATATTTTTGGTAGATTTTTAAGATTGGTAGATTTAGTTTAATCTTGACTTCTAAATCAAATCTAGTATATGTTGAAAAATTTTAACTTGATATTTTCAAAATTAATATTTTTAATGTTTTATTCTTTTTTTAAAAAAATAAATTTAGGTCAGGGACCAGATTTTATTGATAAATCAAAGGAAGAAATTGAGCCCAAACTTGGGCAAATGTCTGATGGGTCTAAAAAAGGAAATAAAAAGGGAAAGGCAGTGACCATACAAAGACAACAACTTGAAACCCTACAAATGAGGGTTTCCATTTTCTAGACACTTCAACCATTTGTCCCCTTGTACTTCCCGTTGTTTCCCTAATTCCCTAATCTAAGCTTCACTCTCCTTCGTTTCTAGGTTGTAAACTTTCTGCACATCTGGGGTTATCATCCTTATTTTGACAACTATGAAAGGTATGACTTCTTCTTTAGTGTTATCTCTTTCTTCTTATCTGATATTGTTTTTTTTATTCATTAAATAGTTTTTTAGAAAAAAAATTGCGGTATTAATTTGTTTTGTTGATAATTATTCCTTACCAGAAAAAATATTAGAATCTTATCAATTAAATTTTATTATCATAGTTTTGTTATATTTTTTGCATTTGTTTATATTCATTTTAACATTTTTAACACAATTCTATTAATTTATTTTTTTTACATAGACAAATAATTATACATCAATATTTCATCAGTCAATGATTTTAAGCACATAGTTTTGATATCCCATGATTTTAAATCCACCATTTGGTTAAAAAAATTGTATTTTTTATATGACCTTAACTACTAAGTAAAGAGACTGAGAAAATAACTTTTTAGATTTGAGAAAAAACTTCTTTTATTTTAATTAACTTGGGCCTGAGGCCCGAATTTTATTTATAAATCATCAAAAAATGGAAGGGCCTCAGGGCCCAATACAAGATGGTCCATTAATTGAGTCGGTTCCACCGACTTAGGACAAACGAACAAAAGGAGTAACTCTAGGATTACTTTTCTAATTATGAGACAAAACCTTTTGCCTCACCTAACCCGCCGCACTTCATGCACCCATGGAAGCCCTTTCATGTCTCTTTCTTTCATTTCTGGGTATCCAATTATTTGCATAAGCTCCGAATGTTGGTCGTTGTCCTCAACTATCAAAGGTAAACTTCATTTTGGGTATTCAATTATTTGCATGAGCTCCGATTGTTGGTTGTTGTCATCAACTATCAAAGGTAAACTCATCTTTGTTTTTTTTTGTCCTGCATTTGGGTACTGAAGTTTCTTCTTTTTAGGTATCAGATCCGGTAGATTGTCTTCAACATGATGAGTGAAAAAAAATCAAATGAGTTAAAACCCTAAAAGAATTCTCCCTTTTCCTGAAATGGCCTTTCCTTTATCAACAACCATCACCTCCATATCTAGCCGAACTCCAAACCCTTACGTTATTCGATCACCACCACATCTCTCTCACTGTCACAGACTCCATCAAAACAAACTGAAGCTCAACCTTTCCTACCTTTTTTTTATGACACTTCACCAAAAACAACCACAAACCATTTTACCTTTATTTTTCTTACGAACTCCCACCAAAAATCATCAAATAACCTCTACTTCTCACTGCTACCAGTGAATAAAAACTCCAACCACACCACAACCATCAGATCTCTCTCAATCCACCACTTTCACTCACCCCCTTCATCTTTGCTTGCATTCTCCCATTAATTAATGGTGAACTTCAAGCTATCATCATCAGATCACTCTCTTCTCTAGCGGAACAATACCAAAGAGCCACCAAAACCCCAACCCACTGCAACTAACCCCGTTAAAATTCAGAAACCAGCAAGCTTCGCAGCTCCGAGAAACAAGATCCAACCTTCTTTGTTGTGTGCTTAAACTATGGTACTCTTTTTCTACTCTTTCTTTTATCATAGTTTTGGGTTTGTGCATATTAGTTTATTTGTTGATGGACTCATTCCTTTTATTATGTTAATATTATCCCATTTTTCGAAAAAATTGAAATGTTTTAAATTTTTATTCTTGTTGGGGTTTAAATAGTCTAATTCTTTTTTCTTTCTCAATAGTTAAGTTTTTATCGATTTATTGCTCTTTCATTTTTTATGTTTTCCTGATGTTTTGTTGTTCTTCGCTGACCTGCACCATTGAGCAAATTAAACATCATTTCAACTCTTTTGTTGTGATTAATCACAGTCATAATCTTTTAATATTATTTATTATTTATAATTGGTAGATAAAATTATTAATTTAGATACTGTTTTAACTAGTAGATCTAATGATTTCTTTTTTATTATTGTGTATTAGTTTTGTTGTTGCTCAATATTGCTCCTTTCTTTACTTTGTTATAATTCTTAGACATTAGCTACTTCGAGTAAGAAACCATTGGTCAATGAAAAAAATTTCTCTATCAATAAGTTTATATTTTAAACTTATTAGTTTATTTATTTTAATTCAAACTTATTCCTTATTAACATTTTTACAATCCGTCTTTAAACATTCAAAGTTGCTTTTATATACTTTTAAATTTCGTGTAAAGTTAAAACCATACAAATAAATTAAAATAGAGGAGAATATCTAGAAGTCCTTAAGTTAGAAGAAGTTTTTGATCTAGATGTCTATTTGTTGACTGCTTAGTACTAACATGTATGGGGTTTTTCTTCGACTCTTCCCTTGTTATTTGGTATATATATGGGCACTATAGTCGGGGTTGATGATCTTTCCTCATAGTGAAAATTTTTTCAAGGCAATCCCTGAAAGTTGATATAGTTGAGCATTTATATTCAACAACACATTTTAAGTTTAGTTGGTAATATCCATTGTCTCCTGTCATTCCAGGTTTGATGGGATGAGCCTGCATCCTTTTCAAGGATGACGGAGTTTCTCTTTAAGAAATCGAACCTTATATGTCTTCAGTTACAACGGCCCTTGTCCATCCAACTTCAGGTGAGAACAAAAGGCAACTGCTACATAATAAAATGAAAATATCATGTTGTTGAGAGATTTTTCATTCAGACATGATATTTTCGTTTCATTATTTAGCCGTTGCTTTTTGTTCTTCCCTGAAGTTGAATGGACAAGGGCTTTTGTAATTGAAGACACAGAAGGTTCGATTTCCCAAGGAGAAACTCTGTCAGGCCTTGAAAGGATGCATGCTCATACCATCGAACCTGGAACGAAGGGAGATAATGGTAATTACCAATTGAACTTAAATATTGTTGAATATAAATGTTCAACCAACAATATCAACTATTAGCAATAAAGGATGTTTGGGGAGGACAATGCAGGGTTGTGAGAAAGAGCATGATGATGCTTGAGAAGCAGTGCGGTGTTGTAGAGTTGCAAAATAGACATAGCATTAATTAAATTTTAATAAGAGGGAATTTGACATAGAAAACAGTAAAGTTCTGATCCATCATCACTATTTTAGTATGTTGATTGGGTATACTAAATTTCTCTTGCTATTTGCTTACCATAATTTAAGTTATTTATATAAATTCTGGTATTCAAGAAGTGATGAAATTGTTGTAAGAAAGTTTCTAATACTAAATTGTTAATTAAAATAGTGAGTGAAAAAATTTAACCTATTTAAATTAGTACTACATAGCTACTAGCAAGTATGGATCGAATTTGACAACAAATTCATGCATATAAAGAAAAGGAAATAATAGTAAGTTTCATCATCTTGATTGGACAAATAAAATAATAATTTAGTCTTGTGAGAAATTTAGACTTCTGACCAAATTTATACTTTTGTTAGGTTCTTAAGTTAGGTTAGGTTAAATTTTAAAGTTCTGAATTTTAATTGTAAACCAATGTAGTAACTAGTATGTCATTTTCAAGCTTCCCTTTTTCATAATTTTGAATTTTTTTCAACTTTGGCTTACTCCATAGCAATTATAAAACCCTCTTCTTTATTATTTGTTTTCAACCAACTATCGCTTTGTCTTATCATGTCCATGTATCCATCAAATTGATTTTTAATGATCCTCATTGTCAAGTTTGAAAGATTTCATGAAAATGATGTTTAAATTGCATTATTGCATATCATGTTTCGTTGTTAGATATCCACTCTAATCTACTCAAGTTAGCTTTTATCTCATTTGAGGAAGAATATTCTCAAGGGTAAGATATTGTAATATCCTGAAAGTCTGGGAGTTGGACAATGCAAGAGAAAGGGAAAACATTGTGAAAATGGTCTTACCGAGATTAGCCTAAACGCAGTTAAACTCTGATCCACACCATCAAGGTTGATATAGGAGTCAATCTGACACCATTTGTAATGTTTTAGCCCGCTAGTAATATTTGTTCGCTTTGGGCCAGACTTTTTATCTTAAGAAAGGTTATTACAATAATAACTCTAACAACGGAGGATGATCCAATTTACCCAAATATTATTCATTACAGTATTAAAGTACGATATAATATAATATAACACAATACAGTACAATATATTATGATACAATACATACCATCTAAACAAAGTGTAAGTTTCTTTACTATTTGCTTGTCATAATTAAAAATTTTTATATAAAATTCTCACAGTTGGTAAGATTTGTAAAACTATTGTAAGAAATATTCTAATACTAAATTGTTAACTAAAATAAAGCATCAAAAAATTGAGAAAAAATTACAGAAATACACAACTAATGTTTACATAATTTTATATAATCCCGACTCTTTTTAAAAATTACAAAAATCTCTTAAATGATACAAAATTGCAACACTTATTGATACAAATTACATTTCCTACTTCTCTATGTATCATAGTTAAAATCCCTTTATGCTCCTACCTTTCTGCTTCACCTTCCTACTATATCAATTGCTTTCTCAAATGAGACTGACCAACAAACTCTACTAGCTTTCCAAAATCTTGTTATGAGTCCTAGTCATATTTTGGCCAATAATTGGACCAAAAATACTTCTTTTTGCTCTTGATTCGGTGACACTTACAATTCCAAAAGGCAAAGAGTCGCGGCCTTGTCTCATCCTAATTTGCAACTTCGAGGCATAATTTTCCTGTCTTTGGACAATTTATCCTTTATTAGAGAGCTCAATCTTGGAACAACTTATTCCACAATGACATTCCTTATCGCATTGGCCACTTGCGTCGCTAGAGAGTCGTCGATATTCAGAACAATTAGCTCCAAGGAAATATTCCGACAAGCCTGTTTCAACACCACAAAGTTCAAAAGATTTCATTGGCTTTCAATAATCTCAGCGGTGAAATATGGAAAGGTTCATGGTATGTACCTGAACTTAGAGTTTTAAATCTCCGGAACAATAGCCTCACGAGCATAATCCTTCCTTCTGTTGGAAATGCCACAAACTTGATGTACTTCGATCTGTCTGGGAATAGAATCAATGGTAACATTCCAATGGAGATTGGTAATCTTAGCCAACTTACATTGTTCTTGTACGACAATCAATTAACAGGTTCTATTCCTGCAATATTGTTTAATATCTCGTCTCTTCTTGCCGTATCTCTGGCAATCAATAGCCTTTCCGGTCCTCTCTTGCTTGATGAAGGAAATATTGTCTCAAATCTGAATTTTTTAAGTCTAAGTGACAGTCAAATTTCTGGTTGCATTCCTTCCAACATATGCCAGTTCACAGAACTCCAAGCTTTGTCTATATCTTTCAACAACATAACTAGAGAAATACCCAGAAATATTGGTTGCTTATCCAAACTCAAGATGTTCTTAATTGGTGTAATCCAATAACAGGGACTATTCCCACTTCATTGGGAAATATTTCCACTCTGCAATATCTTTACTGAGGAAACAATCACATAGTTGGGCAAGTTCCTCAAGAATTAGGGAAGCTATCAAACTTAAGGGAACTAAGGTTCGAAAATAATTATAATCTTATTGGTGAAATTCCGGAGGTTATTTTCAATATGTCTTCTTTGGAAATGATTGGTTTCAGTTTCAGTAACCTCTCTGGAAGAATTCCAGCCACTACAGGTCTTCATCTTCCCAACCTTCAAGGACTTTACTTGGGAGCCAATCAGCTGGAAGGGGAATTTCCATTGTTCATTACAAATGCTTCCAAGCTTCAGATAGTGTCGCTAGCACAGAACTCTCTAACAGGCACTATTCCAACTAATTTGGGGAATCTTCATCAGCTGTAATATCTGTTCCTACATAGTAATCAACTTTCCAATGAACCAAGAGAGCGTGAGTGGCGATTCTTCAATTCTTTGGCAGACTGTAGGATGTTGCGATATCTACAAGTGGGTCACAATCCGTTGAACGGCGTTCTGCTCAATTCTATTGGGAACCTTTCATCTACAATGGAAAACATTGAAATAGGAGATGCACACATCAATGGCCTCATCCCCACAAGTATAGGCAACATGAGTGGTCTTATATCCTTATTCTTTGAACATAACATCTTTGCGGGAAGTATTCCTCCTGAGATTGGTCAACTTAAACAACTCCAATGTCTGCCTCTATATAACAATAAATTGCAGGGACACATTCCAGAGCTGTTATGCAATTTATCTAACTTGGTTGAATTATTTCTGTCTCATAATGAGCTCATTGGATTAATTCAAGCATGTATAGGAAAACTTAGCATGCTTCAAACGCTTTATTTGGATTCTAATAAATTTTCATCAAAATTTCCCTTGAGCCTTTGGAAGATGAGTGGCCTTCTCTATCTAGATGTGTCACAAAATTCAATAGCGGGAGAAGTGACATCAGATATTGGAGGACTTAAGGTCATTGTTAGACTATATCTTTCTGGTGACCACTTTTCAGGAATGATACCAAGCCAATTGGGGGACCTCCAAAGCTTGAAGTATCTTGATCTGTCAGACAATTCATTTTCAGGCTCAATTCCATTATCCTTTGCCAACTTGATAAGCTTAGAATACTTGGATTTGTCCTTAAATGCATTGTCAAGTACTTTCCTAAGTCTTTTGGAAAGCTCTTATACCTTAAACGCATTAATGTTTCATTTAATGGTTTAGAAGGTGAAATACCGAGTGGCGGAGTATTTGTAAATTCCAGTGCAATCATTTCTTGGGAACAAAGGCCTTTGTGGAATGCACATATTGGAGATTCCTGCTTGTGCTATCACTAATCCCGGGAAACACTCAAAGTTTAAGGAGGTTGTGCTAAGAATTGTTACTCCAGTGGTTATTTCATCCTGTCTGATATTCGTGTTGGTTTCAATTTGGATAATGAAATGAAACAAGAAAGGAAAGTCCAAAGATGTAGAGAAATTTTCAAAGATCAGGACTCATCAATTAGTTTCTTATCACCTGATTCAATGAGCAACAAATAATTTTGATGAATCCAATTTAACTAGTTTGGGAGGTTCTGGCTCAGTGTACAAAGGTACATTATCTGCTGGAAGTACAGTGGCCGTTAAGGTTCTGGATTTGGAAAATGAGAAAGTATGCAAGAGATTTGATACCGAATGTGAAGTGATGAGAAATGTCAGACAAAGAAATCTTGTTCCGGTGATTACTACTTGTTCTAGTGACTATATAAGAGCCTTTGTTCTGCGATGTATGTCCAACGGGAGTCTTGAGAATTGGTTGTACAGAGAAGAGACCCACTTGAACCTCCTTCAAAGAGTTGCCATAATGATTGATGTGGCTGTAGTATTCGAATATCTACACCATGGTCACAACACTCCGATAGTTCATTGTGATCAAAGCCAGGCAAGGTTCTTTTGGATGAAGATATGGTGGCTCATGTTGATGATTTTGGAATCTCTAAAATTTTAGCTGTAAGCAGCTCCATGGCACATACCAAGACATCGGGCACTCTTGCATATATTGCACCAGGTATGCTAGTGTCTTTACATATATATATATATATATATATATATATATATATATATATATATATTCACAAAAAAAAAGTTTTAGCCCTCCAAAATCTAGAAATAAACAAAAGCCTCTGTTAGTACATAACTATTGTTATATTCAAATGAGTTATTCTTTTCATTTTCATTCTATTAAGAATATAGCTCGGAGGGAATAGTGTCAACTAGTGGTGATGTTTGAAGCTACGGCATCATGTTGATGGAGGTTTTGGCCAAAAGAAGGCCAACGGATGAGGAGATGTTCAACGAAAATCTTGACTTGAGGAAATGGATAATGCAATCATTTTCAGGGACTATGATGGACGTTGTGGATGCCAATCTTTTTTCCGTGGAAGAACAAATCACTTCCAAAAGTGAAATCTGCATAGCCTCCATGATAGAATTGGCTTTAGATTGCACAAGGAAAACGCCAGAATCAAGAATAACTATGAAAGATGTAGTCAAGAGGCTTAAAAAAATCAAGGACACATTTCTTGCAAGATAGAAGTGATCAGCATCTCTTCCGATGATGTTCTTTTGTGAGCTGCAAGTTTATATGCTGCTTTTTGTTTACCTGGTTTCTTTAGTAAAGTCATCGTATAGTATTGTTTGGAGTCATGTATTATTTGTAATTTCATTTGAGTGGTTTTGAACCTATCTTTACTTTATCTATATGTGGTTAATGTTTTGGATGTTTTAAAGAAACCAGAGTGAAATAAAGGTGTTTAGCTGCACTATTTGGTTCTTTGTTCATTAGCTTCTTCATTTGTATTAATAAACTTCTTTTGAACTCTTATGTGACAGTGTGGGGAAAAGAATAAACTATAAGTGAATTGAGCACTTTTCATTTCCTTGTAGTAATTACTTTATTCTTTGGACTTTAGATGCAGAACAGAAAATGAGCTCATTAAAGGATATTATATAGAGGAACATCACTTGGACTCAGTATCACAAAATAGGATTTGAAGGTTGTCTGTGTGTGCCTTCTACATATGTGGAAAGTTGTACAATTTTGGCAGTTTCTAGCCATTGTGGCTTGTCAGCATTGTAAATAGACTTGTTTATTTTGAATTTTAACTTAGCCTATTAGTTGGGATGTCAATTGAATCTCTAGACATGTGACTGGGTGATGTGGTCTACATAAAGGCTTAGACAGGCCATTCTCGGGCAATGTGACTTGGTCAAATTTTGTAAAGCAAAAACTTAGAGTGCTTTCTTTGTGGCAAGTGTTTGATATAAGTTAGGAGTGGTTCCTGTATGTGCTTGTGTTATTCTGAATTGTTTAACTAAATCAACATTTTGATTTTCAAGATTTTAATTAATTTCATGGATATTAGTCCACTAATTTTTTTTACCATTGGTCAACTGACTCCGTTGATCCCCCAAACTTGACCAAATCAAGCCTCACAAGCCCGGAGATCGATACTCATGGTTTCACAAAATAAAAATTCAAAATTTCAATTGTTTTTTAAATATTTAGTAGTCTGTGAATTTTTCAAAAATGGACGTTTAAACATCCATTCAACAAGTTTCCTTTTTATGAAGGTTAATCCCGGAAATAGATCCATTAGAGACAGGGTGGGGCTTGTAGCTCAGAGGATTAGAGCACGTGAGGAGGTTCAAATCCCTCCTCGCCCACAACCGGCCCAAAAGGGAAGTACCTTTTGCATGGGGTGGGAAAATCATGATTGGGATAGCAAACCAAAAGCTATGGAACTTGGTTGGAGAGGATGTTTCCGATAAGACTCTTGACTCAATTATGGAGGGAGATTATAGGTACTATGTCGACTTGATTGAGGTGTACACAGGCTGACCTGCACACTAGTGTTATCAATAAATGAATTTACACCTACTTAGATCATTTAACTTTTTATAGTTACAAGTAATTTGTAATAAAAAATGCATCAAAGAAAAAGAAAGTGCAACTATTTCTTTTGGATTTTTCTGTATGTGTGTATTGTTACTCTTTTCATGTTGAGGATTTGACTTTGGGTATTACTTTGGTTTACATTTTTATATCGAGCAACCTCTCTATTTTCCCCTTCCTCTGTTGTTCTGTTGATTGCTTAGTATAAATTTTCAATGAAAACACTCACGTTCACTGTAAGACTACTCAAGGAAAGGTTTGTCATAAATTTTAAGAGTTTGCTTCTACATAGAAACGAAGACCTTCGAGAACAAATATTGGATTGGGAAGAAGAAGGGGGGAAAAGTAAAGTCTAAGTGCATAAAGGAAAAATCCTATTTCAGTGAGACTTGATCTAAATCATAGTTTAGATTGAAGTTGGTTAAGTGGGGGCGACCACAAAAGTCACTAAATAGGTCAGTTTTTTAGTTCTCCTAGATTGGAATATCAAAGGAGGATGTTGCACATTCCCGGGGTAGACACGACCTCCAAGGGTGTAGGGAATCTGACTAGTGTTAGAGTTAGAAATTCTAAGAAGGGGATTCAAAATAATACAAAATACCACAGTTAAGGTTCTGACCTACAGCATAGAGTAAGTTTTGAACCACCTTTGTCCCTAAGCTTTCATTATATTCAAGGGAATTCAACAATTTATATATAAAGCACAAGTATTTTGTTTTTTTACCCTGTTTGCACAGTATAGTTCTCCAAAGAAGAGGAAAAATCCCCTCTGGATCATGTTGCTTTGGGTCCGAGTCTTAGTTATTGAATCATATGAGGTTCAGGTGCAACTATTTAGTTAATCATTTTGACAAGAAAATGGTTCCAGAGTCTCTAAACTGGCTGAGGAAATGAACAATGAAGTAGTTTCTCTTATCTTTCTAATTACTGGATAAGTGCCGATAAAACTTTCAATTTTAGGACCTAAAAGACAGCTTCAATCAACCATAGAATTAGTAGTCGGTGCAGGTATTACAGTTCATCCAAAAACTAACCAGTATCTGGTAATAAGACATGTAGTAGCTCTGCAGGAGCGTATAGTCACCATTTTGATTTAGTTACAAAAATTTTATCTATCCTTAACCTCCTTCATTTCCATAGTTGGAATCCAATGGAGCAATCCTACTCTTGTTCTTCGACTGTTAGTTTGACAGGGTTCCTGATCAATGAAAAAAGTTGGAGTATTTCCCAATTTTCATTAAATTAACACTTCTTGGTCTAAGTACATATTCAACAGGGTAATAATGAATCTATGTACGCCATTTTAAACTGCATGTTAGTTATCATTTTTTACTTGGTTACCAACTAATGCTTACAAGGAGACGGACATGTAATCACCAACATGAATAGGTTAAGCACCTGCTGATAATGTATTTGCCTCAGTATCTGCTGCCGGAAAGTGAAAATTGGCAAGCCATCATCATCCCTACAACACTCCCTCGTCGTTAAACAATGAAATTTACTCCAATCAAACTCTTCCTCCTCAAAACCTGTCTCTTCCAAATGTCGAATAATACATTCAATTCCTCTTTTAAACTCCTCTATCCTCTTCCTTATCAAATAACTCTCCCCTTTTCTCAAATTATTCCTATTCTTCAGTAATTCACTTATTTCATGGTGTAACAATTCCAATTTCTTTTCCCACTCCTTCACAATTCACCCTCAATCAACAGCCCTTTCAGCTCCTCCAGAAACACAATTTTTACCCTATCCCTCAATTCATCCTCATCAGATGGAACCTCAACATTTCGTTTAACCCATGGAGTAAACGAATGACTGCCAGCAAGCCTCGTTTTCTACAATTCAACTACTACTTCAAGCGTTTCGCTCCATTGATCATACAACAGTACTGACCCAGAAAGGAACCCTTGGCTAAAAACAAACGAACTTCGAGGGGCAAATGGTAGTTTCTCAATTAGAGCGTTCAATTCGTACCGGTTGATTCTCTTGTTACCGGAACGAAGCTGGATTACGAAATTCGGCGACTTGCGTGAATGTCCCGGCGGCTGATAAAGCTCGTAACTTCATGAAGAACAGTAACCCGGATGACATGTCCTTGACGGACGATAACTGTGCTGGTGATACATCCCCGGTGCCGGCGCCTGGAACCGGCGATTGTAGGAGGAAGAACCAGATGTATGCATTGTACGGAACGGTGCAGTCAGTGAAAAGTTCCTACAGAGTTAAAAAAAAAAAAAAAAGTGGCAAGCATTAAAAAAGAGGGTTTTTGCTGAGTTGAAAACAAATGTATCATTTGGACTCATTTAAATTAGTCGAGTTTTAATTTAAATGGATATCAACGACATATATCATTACACTTTTATTTGATATCTATCATAAATCGAATGATAAATATCTCATCTTGACTTTCTCTTAAATTATCAAGAAAACTTTTGTTGTGTCACGCAAAATTTCATTGTTGTCTCGATTGTGCTACCAAAAGCTTTGAAAAGCTCAAAATAAGAGTGCGTTGATCTTAAGATGAATTTATTACTTAAATACTTTCGACAGTTGTTCGCTCCGTACTTGGTTATCCTACATTTATTATGGGCATAATAATTGATACACTGAAGGTGCATAGTATTAAAAATTAGAAAAAGGACAAATGTATATTCCTAGTTTTACGATTTAGAGATGATAATATATTCTCATTTTTAAAAGAATAACTCAATTATATCCAATTTATTTCAAGCATGATTACCCTTTTCGTTAAAAAAATTATTGAATAGAAACAAAATCTAAAAATAATTTTTTTTATTCCAAAAAATTGTCCCATTTATGTTTTTTAACCTTTCAAATCCAACTTAGATGAAAAAAAGAGAGTTAGATATGATAATGAATTCAAACACCACTTATTAAAAAAAAAAAGGATTCATATATAACAATCTACATTCATAAAATCAAATTATTTTATTTGTTATTTTTCCTTATCATTGCCGATCCAGTTCATGCATTAGACCTTCTAAATGAGTGAATTTATGAGGTCACTTTAAATTAAGATAAAATATTTAGATGATCATAATGTAACTTGAGGCATTCAACTGTTAGTAGAATCAAATTGAAATGTTACACTATGAATTTTGTCGAAAGTAAAATATGAAGAGATTGAAAAAGGACAATCAAACTAAACATCAACTTTGACCGTTGGTACACTTATATAATTGCGAAAAAGGATATAAATTTTAGTTCTTGCTTATGAGTTATGATATTTTTATTTTCTTTGAGAGATAACTATAAAATTTCTTCCAGTTTGTGCTTAGTAAATGTGTTGTGTTTTATTTTCCCCCTTTTACGTGTAACACAACCTTACTTTAATTTGAAAGATCGACTCCTATTGGCTTTGCTCTTAACAATATAATCAAAACTAATAGCAACATATATACTTTCTATTATGACTTTTATTTCGTTTTGTGAAACACAACCCAACTAGTATCTTTTTCCTTTTTTGCTACTTATTTTCCTCCTCTGTATGAATTTGTTTTCACATTTTGGAAATGATTAATTTGTTTAAGAAGAATGTACGTCATAAAGAATATTTAAGACAAATTTCAAGGGACATTCCGATACATAATTTACCATGTCATATACTTGTGTTTAAGAGACACATTATAATCAAGCTATGATGTTTGGATGGTCACTAGATGAATCTAAATATCAAATCGGAGACAATGGAGACAAATTTTAAGTGTCCATTGTATCTATATATTTTTTCAAAAGTAAAATATGAAGAGACTGAAGATGAACAATCAACTAATCATGAGTTTTCGTTATTGGGACTCTTATATAACGGAGAAAAAGATAAAAAATTAAGTGTATGTTCTGTCTATCTATTTTCCCGAAAATAAAATATTAAAGTATATAATGTTACATCAAATGACTCTACTATAATTTGCATTTCATACGTTCAAGCCTTTGGAGTGAAAATTGATAGTTTGTCAATTATTTTTTTTGTTTAACCTCTAACTCAAATTTACACATCATTTTATTTCATTATACCTTTATAACTTATCAAACTTCTAAAAGCATTATTTTTTCATTATTTACTCACATTATTACCCACATTATTTCTATTCATTTCAAAGACAAATTTCTCATCTATAAATAATGGCGGTCATACATTATATTGAATATAAGAAATATATTGTGTTTATATTGAATTTAGTATGGCAAGTGAGAGTGAGATACAAAGGAGAGTAATTTTATATTGAAGGAAGATGTTTTTTTTTTTTGGCTGAAACATTGAAATTTTCAACTAATTCGGAGTTATTTGAATGATAATGTTAGGAAATAAGTTAAGAGTTATACTAATTACTACTAGTGGGTCAATGCATGGGGGGAGTGGTAGAGCCGAAAAAGTATATTATTTATATATAGAAAAAAAATATTGATAGCAACATATATTCTTTCTATTATGACTTTCATTTCGTTTGTGAAACATAACCTAACTGTCTATTTTTCTTTTTGCTACTTATTTTCCTCCTTATGAATCTGTTTTCACATTTTGGAAATTATAGTCTATACTTTTCAACATTTTATTTGTTTTGGTTATATATATATATGTAGGGGACTAACTTTGATCATTGCAAATAAATTAATCCCCTTCAACGCATTCTATATCATGTGGAGAAGCACATTTGCTTATTGATACTTCTCTTTCTAATTCAATTTTCTATATCAATTGCTTCCTCGAATGAGATAGACCAACAAGCTCTACTAGCTTTCTAAAATCTTTTTGCGAGTCCTAATTATTTTTTGGCCGACAATTGGACCAAAAATACGTCTTTTTGCTCTTGATTTGGTGTCACTTGCAGTTCAAAAACGCAAAGGGTTGTGGCCTTGACTCTTCCTAATTTGCAACTTCAAGGCACAATTTCCCCGTCTTTGGCCAATTTGTCCTTTCTCAAAGAGCTCAATCTCGGGAACAATAGCTTTCGTGGTGGCATCCCTTATGGAATTGGCTACTTGCCTCGTTTGTGAGTGATTGATGTTCAAAGCAATTAGATCAACAGAAGTATACCAACAAGTCTATTTCAATACCAAAGAGTTCAAGTGATTTCATTGGCTTTCAATGAACTCAGTGGTGAAATGTGGAGAGGGCCATGGTCAGTACCCGAACTCAGAGTCTTAAATCTCAGGAACAATAGCCTCACGGGTATGATCCCTCCTTCGGTTAAAAATGCCACAAAATTGATGAACTTCACTTTATATGGGAATAGAGTTAACTGCAACATTCCAAGGGACATTAGTAATCAGAGTCAGCTTGGATTTTTGTTCTTGGTCGATAATCAATTAACAGGTTTCATTCCTGCAACACTGTTTAATATCTCATCGCTTCTACACCTAGCTTTGGGAATCAATAGCCTTTCTGGTCCTCTCTTGCTTGATGAAGGAAAAATTGTCTCAAATCTGAACTTTTTAAGTATAAGTTACAACTAAATTTCTGGTCGCATTCCTTCCAACATATGCCAACTCACAAAGCTCAAAGTTTTGTCCATATCTTTCAACAACATAACTGGAGAAATACCTTTATTGGTTGTTTATCCAAACTCGAGAAGTTCTTAATTGGTGATAATCTAACAACAGGGACTATTCCCACTTCATTGGGAAATATTTCCACTCTGCAATATCTTTATTGTAGAAACAGTTACATAGTGGGACAAATTCCTCTAGAATTAGGGAAGCTATCAAATTTGAAGCAATTAAGCTTTGAACATAATTATAATTTTATTGGTCAAATTCCAGAGGCTATTTTCAACATATCTTCGTTGGATGTTCTTAATTTCAGTTTCAATAACATCTGTGGAAGAATTCCAGCCACTAAAGGTCTTCATCTTCCGAACCTTCAAGGACTTACCTTGGCAGCCAATCAGCTGGAAGGGAAAATTCCATTGTTCATAACAAATGCTTCCAAGCTTGAGACACTGCAGCTAGCAAATAACTTTCTCACAGGTGCTATTCCAACTAATTTGGGAAATCTTCGTCAGCTGCAAGTTCTGCTCCTTCAGACTAATCAATTTACCAACGAACCAAGAGAGCGTGAGTTGCGATTCTTCAATTCTTTGGCGGACTGTAGGATGTTGCGATATCTACAAGTGGGTAGCAATCTGTTGAATGGCGTTTTGCCCAATTCTATTGGGAATCTTTCATCTACTATTGAAAACTTTTATATAAGAGATGCACACATCAACGGCCTCATCCCCACAAGTATAGGCAACATGAGCGGTCTAGTGACCATAGCCTTAAGTAGAAACAACTTGACAGGGAATATTCCTCCTGAGATTGGTCAGCTTAAATAGCTCTAAAGGGCTCTATCTAGCTGACAATAAATTGCAGGGACATATTCCGAAGGCGGTATGCCATTTATTCTAAATGGAAATGAGCTCTCTGGATTAATTCCAGAATGTTTAGGAAATCCTATCATGCTACTTCTTTATTTGGGTTCTAACAAATTTTTATCAAAATTGCCGTTAAGCCTTTGGAAGATGAGTGGCCTTCTCTATCTAGACGTGTCACTAAATTCAATAGCAGGAGAAGCTCCATCAGATATTGGTGGACTGAGAGTCATCGTAAAACTACATCTTTTCAGTAATCACTTTTCACGAATGATACCAAGCAAGTTGGGGAACTCCAAAACCTACAATATCTTGACCTATCGAACAATTCATTTTTAGGCTCAATTCCATTATCCATTGCCAAGTTGATAAACCTAGAGGACTTGGATTTGTCTTTAAATGAATTGTCAGGTAGTATTCCTAAGTCTTTGGAAAAGCTCTTACACCTTAAAAGCATTAATGTTTCATTTAATGGTTTAGAAGGTGAAATACCCAGTGGTGGTGTGTTCGCAAATTCCACTCAGCAATCATTTCTTTGGAACAAAGGTATTTGCGGAGGGAATAGTGTCAGTTAGTGGTGATGTGTACAGCTATGGTATCATGTTGATGGAGGTTTTAACCAAAAGAAGGCCAACAGATGGAGAGATGTTCAATGATAATCTTGAGGAAATGGATAACTCAATCATTTTCAAGGACTATGATGGATGTTGTGGATGCCAATCTTTTTTCAAAGGAAGAAGAGATCACTTTCAAAGGTGAAATATGCATAGCCTCCATGATATAATTGGCTTTTGATTGCACAAGGAAAATGCCAGAATCAAGAATAACCATGAAAGAGGTAGTCACAAAGCTTAACAAAATCAATAACACATTTTTGGCAAGATAGAAGTTTGCATCTCTTTGAATGGTGTCCTTTTATGAGCTGCAAGTTATTATGATGCTTTTTGGTTACCTGGTTTCTTTAGTAAAGTCGTATTGTACAACTTGAAGTCATGTCTCATTTGTAATTTCATTTGAGTCATGTATTGTATAGAATGATATTAATAAAGCCTAATGACCAATACTCATTGCAGTTTCTTTAATGGTATTTCCTTTTTCGGCAATTTAGTGTCGCAAAATTATAAGGCAAAATTTTAAGCATTTATTTTTTGTTTTTTGGTCCACTCATTTAATGTAGAATATTGTGTACATTAGTTGTAAAATATTATACATATTAATTCGTAGAATTTACATTAAGGATAACATATTTTTTCGTGTATAAATATTGATGTATTCTTATCTATTTGAATCAAGGAAAGAGTGAATTCCATTTGGCGAAAATTGGCAAAGGATACATCTAGTTAATAAGAGATGACATTCTGGGAACTCACACTCATTGAATGCCATATGTGCAAATTAATGTCTTCGCCAACTAAAAATTCATGCATCTGATAAAGTGTATATGCGTTGGTGTGGAAAAAGATTTCTGATGCTAAAAAAAGAGGGAAGAAATTTAAAATTTTTGAATTTTCATCGAAGAAATTCAAAATTCATGAAGAACACATGATTTGCTCCTACATTGATGTGTTTTGGCTACATTAGATATTTAGATACACATAATTAGATATATCTACTTATAGGGGTGGGTCTACATGGAGAGTTTCGGGTGCTCGTGTCATGCCCCGAGCCTACACCCTGGACGTGGCCGACACTCGAAAACCATTTCTGGTCCCAAGAGAACCACTTGGCCTGGCTATTTAATTAGAGGAAGACTTAAACAATAGTGGAAAAGCTATAAAGTAACAAGCTAACTCATGTGAATGTAAAAGTGCTTAAGCAATAACTCGATAGCTGGAAATAGAATACTATGACATAGTCTAGGGAACCTCTACTTAAGTTGTTTGAAAGGACTACTGGGACAGGCCCTAAGTAGCCAGAACTAAAATAAAAGCTGAAATGAAACATAATAACTCACGAGCCTCCGCTTGCCCATGCTGCCCGTACTTTGCTGGGGTAGGGGACGAATAACTAGGGGAGTGGATCCATCCCAAAACTGGGTCATCTCAGTGGCTAATGAGGAAGGTACCTTGGTACAATCCTATCCTATGCTGGCTACATAGTTTATGAGTTCAAGTAATTAATTCTCCTCTCACTCATATCGGTGCTCAATACTACGCCCAAAGCACTTTTATAGCTCATACTTCAAGACTTGAAATTCTTAAAATCTGCTTTCTCAGGAACTTAGCCCAACTTACTACTTAGCTTTCTCATCTGAGTTCTTTAACTTGACTGAAACTTATATCAACTCAAGTGATTCCCAAAACATGCTAGATTTTTTGGCTAATATGCAAGAATCAATTTTTAAAATGGACTTCTTGAACTTAGCTTAAAGAAGTAGGTACTCATACTAATCTTTCTTTTCTTGAAATAGTAACAAAATTTTCAAGAAACCTCAACAACAATGAATCTTGTTCATATATGAATATAATTTTGATAACAATACTTTAATTGAATAATGTAGAAACCAAGAATCATACTATTCATCAAGGATTCATACGTACCATGGGAATTAACATACTTCACAAAAATTATGGGAATTTAATCTCAACTAGTATTTGAAAGTTCATGGGTGAAAACATACTTCTATTCTTAAAGATATTCTTGAAAATAATAATTTTAGGATGACTTTACATACCTTGGAAAGAACTCTTGGTGAATTGAAGGAATTTTCTTGAAGGCCCTAACCGTTCTTGATTTTACGCTTGAAATTTGTGGGACAGTTTTTATTTCTTGAACGAATGAATGTGAAAAAGAATACATTTTCTGGACTTAAATTCATCTTAACCTGACTAGTTTAGAATTAGGGAGTGGGAAAGGTCGAAATTGCCCCTCCTCATTAAAAGAGACAAAACTGCTCAAATTTACACTAGTGCGCGTCGCGCAGTAATGTTAATTTCCAGTTTTTCGTCGAATTTCGGGAAAAACCCAAGTGTGGTTCCACGTCCCTAGCGCATCGTGAAAGGAGCGAAAATCTCGCTGTTTTTAATTTTTTTGGCAAAAAAAAATTCGAGTATTTTCGTGTTAAAGTCGACTCGAGATTATTTTCCGACTCAGTTTTTCGCGCTGATCGCAAATCCGGTCTCGGATTTGCAAATGGAGCTTGGGAAGACATGTTACACACAAGGTCAATTCAAGGGGTATTTTGGTCTTTCCAATGGGGAGTCATAACTTGAGCACCTGTTGACCAACAACAACAACAATATACCCAGTAAATTCCCACAATTGAGCACCCGTTGACCCCGGAAAAAAAATGGCATATCCATATAGAAAATATGCAAAAATTGTATAAATCATATATCATTATGTATATATATATATACTAAAAGTGAAAAAATCCAAACTTCAAAGTTAGATTACTATTTTGTCCTTACACTAAATAAAAATATTTAAAAATATATAATTAATTAAATTTTAAATACAATTATTAAAATATTTATGAATGAAAATATGAAAACTCATTAATTATAGGCCTCTTCAAAAGTTAAATTTATATTTCATTAAATGATAAACATATGATACACACATTGAATGGATAAATGAGAAATGAAACTTCTAAACTTTCAAAGTTAGACAGATTCCATTTAGCCGTTACGACTTCCAATCGTAACGTCTATGTGGGACATTGATTAGATAAATGACTCATTAGAAAAAATGACATGCTTTTAATTTCAACCATGATCTTATGGATTTATTTATTTATTCTTCATTTTTCTCAACTTTTTATGTTACAAAAATAAATGTGTCAATTACTACAACTCTATATATTCCATTTCTATTTCATAATATTTATACCTCAATTATAAGCCAAAATAAATAATAAAAATTTAATAATAGTATCAATTTACTAATTAAAGAATTAACCTAAAAGATAGAAGTATTATTTGTAATGTCATGGTCTAATTGAGACAGAGCGTCCGTGAACTAAAAAACTGCAATACGAGTAATATTGAGAAAAAAAAAATTGTCTTCCATCTCTACAATTTTATTTTGCCTTTCACTTTATTTTAAAAAGTTCAAAAGTCATTCTCATTTTATTCTCCAATAAATTAGACGTTAATGCTTATCAATATCTCTGTCTCTGTTTTTTCTCCTTTCTGGGAAGTGGCTGCAAGGATTTTTACTGTTGTAATTTTATCATTTTGAAAATTAAAAACAAAAATAAATGGGTCCATCACCATTAATTACCTTGAATCCATTTTGATGAGCTGATAAATTTGCTGGTTTCTAAAATTAAGCATCTACTAATCATGTCTGCTATTTTTCAGTTTGCATATGTTGTGTTATTTTGACTTTTCCTTTATTTCTTATTTGCTCTTGCTAGGGGGTCTTTGAGCCACCTCTTCTTCTCCATCGTCTTTAGTTTCAAGTACTTAATGAAGCATATTTCATATATTTTAGATTTATTGAATTCTTTGCAATAATTATTACAAAATTAAAAATATTTGTTTGTGCTTATGAGTTATTATAACTTTTATAATATAATCTTCATAACCTCCTCTTCTTTAATTTACTTATTCTTCTTCATCATCTTCAATTTCATGTACTTTATAAAGCATAATCATTGATAGTTTATTTTTTCATATATTTATATTTTGGTAGCTATACTACTAATCCCATAGGCCGTATTGTATTTACATTTTTAGGCTTTGCAATAATTACCATTCAAATATTTTCTTTTTCTAATATTCATGTTTTAAAGTAGAAGCAAAACTTATATAGCATCAAGTTTGCAAGATTTACCAACCTCAACTTACACAAGTTGTTATTATTATGTCTTGTTGATCTTGATTTTTGTTTTATATCACAAAAAAAGTTTTATATATATATATATATATATACCATTTGAAATATATCATGTACAATACAAATCAAATTTATATTAAATATTTTGGGCTAAACATTATGTTGAGATATAATTATTTGGACTCGCCATATACATGTGTCTTGGGACCAAAATGAGATAAGAATTATAATATCTAAAACTCATAATAAAATAAGAAATTTACCCTTAAACTAGTGAGGTTTCCCACTTGGTTTTGGACCATACAATATATATATGTATGTTTTTACATTTCTTTATAATAAAAACAATGCAAAGTAATTGACTGACCAAATAATATAAATATAGTCCTTTCTTTGTTTCTTTCTTATTTTCGTAAGGAATAATACCCAAATTTGATCCTATACTTCGAGCGAAATAGTAAGTTGGAACTCAAACTTTCAACTTGCACAAATAGGTACTCCAATTTGCCAATTCCTGAACAAGTAGACGCAAGGTCCAAGGTGCGTAAGCGAGTAGGTACAATCGCGCTGACGTGTTTTTTCCGTCCTGTTGACACCCAATTTTGTCCAGACTTTTCATAAATCAGTCGTCAAATCTTGGAACAATTTTGAAATAATTATCTCAAAAATATATGCATTTTTTTCTCCTTCCTTTTAATTTAAATTTCCAAAAAAAAATAATAATTATCCGGGCACGTGTGGTACACGCGCCCCCAAATTCCCCTTATCCCCACCCCTTTCTCCTTCTCCTCCATTCTTTCCCTTTCCCTTAACCAGAAAAAAAACTGACCCCGACCTCTTCTCCTTTAGCTCACCATCACCATCGTCCTCTTAAACCGACTAGCGATTCCCTTTCCCCTTTTCCTTCTCCCCCTTCGATAAAAAATCAGAGACCCAACGTTCTTCTTCCAACGTTCCCCGACCAGCGTTGTTTGTCTCTGACAAACAACATTCGCTTCAGATCGCACCGAATCCTCTGTCACGTCTGACAAGTCCACCAGCCCATTCCCCATTGTCGTTTGTCCTTCACGCGTATTTGAAAAATCCCTAACCCATACTCCCTGTTGAGTCGACCGTTG
>JAOTQR010128658.1:0-22518 GCA_025774065.1 Solanum ossicruentum
TAGAGAATATCACACACACACACACACACACACACACACACACACACACACACACACACGCACATATATATATATATATATATATATATACATACATACACACACACATTAAAAACCAACATTTTAAAACTAAACATCCAAAACAACAGTAAAAACAACATTAAAGACAAGATATTTATACAAATCCAAAAAAAATGACAAGAATATTTTCCAACAAAAAGAACAAAGTATCCATGAGTAGAAAATAAGGGCTAAGGTCAAAAAGATCAAACATCATAGTGCTCAAGCTCTGGCATTTGTCTGATCAGCAGGGTCTTGGGTAACGACCTCGTCCTCAGCTATCTGGGTTGCAGCTGTACGTGAGATACTCTCTCTGTTGAAGTCTGCTAGTCCCTATCTCTCTGTATAGCCACCATAAGTATCGACTCCTGCACCACTACCTCTGGTATTAGCTCCTCCTCCGGTGCTGCTGGGTCAATCAGGTCTAGGCCTCTTCTGGCTCATCTACGGGTCATCCATCTCGAGGGGCCTCTTTCCATAGGCATGCGACCAGTCAACTAACCAGTCAAAAATCTCATCACCCACCGATGCCACCTCTAGGACTGCAATAGGGGATGCTAACATCTGCAATAAGGTGGCCTTAAACTTGGCCAACTCCTCTGTCACTGCGCTCGTGTCAGAAGGCTGAGTAACCTCAAGCCTCCTTTGGACTCTTGCCTCGAATGCAACTACTCAGGCATCCACCGCTCTAACTCTCTCATCCACTAAATTGTGGGCGAATGCCTTTACCCTCTCCTCTAAGTCTCGAACAGTCTCGCTGACCCATGGTCTGACTTGAGCTGCTAAAGCTTGTAGCCTGAGGTCCGTTGTAGCTACTCTTTGCACCAATGCCTTAAAAGCAATAGCAGAAATAAGAGAATCAACCTGCATAGTGGATGATACTGGTATGGGAGTGCTGGAAGACAGTGTCAACTCAATCTTAGCAGCTGGGGAAGTATCTACAGTAGCTGGAGTAGTGTCGGTGGTGGCTAGAGTCGTACCTTGAGTCTGGGACTCAACCAGGAATGGATTTTGGGATAGCTGGAGGAGATGCATGTGGTACGACCACCGGGTTCTCATCAGCCTTAATTAGGCTGGGATCCATGGTGCGTGTGGCCTCTATATGCTTGTCCTGGTGGGGGTCGACACGACCACCTGCTGCACTGCATAAATAGTGGATCAAAATAGGGAATAGTAGTGAGGTGCTCGTCCAGACAACGGACTCGTGGATTTGCTCAGAGATGATCCGGGCCCAATCTATCTCATAAGCAACTAGGATGCTAGCTAATAACATAACTCATTCTAGGGTAATCACATTATCTGTGAATGTAGGTCGGATACGCCAATGAATAATCGACCACCAAAACTTGGCCCAGAAAGAGAGGTGGGCTTTCACTATCGGATCTGCATGGTTTGTAACCCACGTCAGCTCAAACCCCTCCTCAAATATCTGGATGGCAATCCACTACAGCTGCTCGGTCTTGGCCCCAATGTCTTTTTCATTCATCTCTCTACTCATTTTAGCAATGCGACCATCATACTCTACGGTGGACTGAGGCACTTTATAGTTGGGCCTGAACTGAACTCGTCGAATCGTCTCCTCCGAGATTTCAAATCTCTGACCCTTGACCGTAACCACTCGTAAGTGAGGCTGCTCAATTGGTTTCTTGTTCCTCGACAGGCCTCGGCGAAGTGTCGTAAGATAGGCTGCATAAAACTCACGGACTAAGTAAGGGGCATACTTGACCAACTACTGTGTGGTCCATCATAGTCCGCTTCTATCTAACTTAGCATCTAACCCTAGTACCCTATCCAACCCAGAGTCATTTAGCTTGGACTCCTCGTGGAATTGTCTATCCGATTGGCCTTGGCCCTTTGTCTTTATCCCCTGGTCATAAATCTCTTTCATTCCTGCAACGTACTATTTGGGGCGGCCGTAGTAAGTAATTGTACTTCCTCCTGATGAGCTTGTGACCCCTCCTCAGAATCTATCTCAGTGTGTGTAGGGGGGGTCATCTGTGGTGAGCTGCTCTCAGACCTATCATCGCTACCCTCCTCCTCAGACTAGGAGGGACTCTCAACTTCTACTGGGGACATAGAAGTGTACCCTGAGTTTGAGGCACATTAGCCTCAGGGTCTATTCTGAATCTGTAGACTTCCGCAGAGCCTTTGATTGCTTGGTCTCGGAGGATTCGTTAACCAACCTCTGTTGAAATTTATGGATTGCTCGTTTATCCTTTGGAGGCATTATATCTGCAACCCAACCACACAACGACATGTGAGTTTCAAGATGATTGATCAAACAATGATCACATAACAAAGAACAAGAAACAAAAACACTTAAATATTGAAATCAAAAGAGAAATTCATTGATGCAGTTGCAGGTCCGCAGCTATGAGATGCAGGTATGACTCATAGGGTGACCTACGAGTCTTACAATAGCCTCATAGTGTAGAGGTGTCTAAAAATATATCATTCTATTCACAGATACGAGCCATAGGTATGACTCGTAGCATGACCTACGAATCGTAGTCTGAGCTTATAATAGGGAACAAAGTACAAATTACAATTAGGCAACCGCTACAAGTCCCTTACTATGAGTTGTAGAAGACACAAAGAGTAATAGATGGGTCTCTTATGGTATGTATTAAGGAATCACAAGTGACTATTACCTCCTACGAGGGGCCACTACGACTCGTAGAGTGACTGACGAGTTGTAGTGGGTCCCTGTAGTAGGAAACAGATGGCATCTGTGATGCTACAACTTTGCCACAAGAACCATTAATGGACCAAAACATCAATTGATCAGCATCGAAGCAAACTTTATAACATCAACTCAGATACACACAGAATCTCAACATCCAAGTATGTCATCCCTAAACAATAATTACCCCTCAAAAGACAACATCATTCCCCAATTTGCATCCTCAATCGCCCAATAATATCTATCATTATAATCATACAGATCAACACAATTCAATTCAATAGAAAGAGAAGTACAACACGGGCAACAACACCTTTTTCAACCTCACGTGATTTCAAAACTTCCTCAATCACCATCATGAAATACCCTTATATAATCCATATAACATAATCTCAATCAATCAACAAGAACAATTCCACTATTCAAAATAATACTAATGAATTTAAAATCAATCACAGTACAATTTCTCAACCTTTCAACTTATTTTTATCATGGATACACTCAAAATCCTCACTACAGACACATCTTCAGAATAATAAGTAACAATAATCAAAAGAGTGCCAAAAATCAAATAAGGAAGCTTACCACATAAGAGTGTGAAGAATGAGAAAAATTTGGATTGTAGATCAAAATAAGGCCAAAAAACCCTAGAAGGATATAAACTCATCGGAATACTCACCGAAAAATGATGTGGGTAGTTAGGACTCTCTCTCTTTCATACTAGCTATCTCGGTTGTCTCTATATGCACCATTATGGTTGTAGTTCCGACCTTGATTCTTGAAACCTTGCCTACAATAGTCCAAGTTAGACCCTTGGGGGTTATTCTAGAAACCTGCCACTTGCTTACTCACGAAACAAGCATCTTTATCAAAGAGTGGCTCTTCATATATGGGAGCCTTAGGAGGTTGGTGAGTGACCCCTTGGAAACTTGCTTGGTTTTGCTTTAAGACCTAGTCCATACTTGTGCGAAGTTGACCAAGTTGCTCCATAATCTCTTCATTGACCTTTGCTTGCTCATTGTTGGTGTTGACTACACAAGAAGTCTTCATTGCACCTTGCTCTCGTTGACCCTATGCTTTATTTGTTTTAACCACTTTCTCTATCCTTGCGGCTATTAATGCAAAAGGTTGGTTAAGAAACATGCCTCGTAGGATTGGGTCGGCACAAGCTTTACTATTCTCGTCAACTGCCCGATAGAAAATCTCAACCAAGACATCATCAACAACCTTGTGATCGGGGACTATCCTCAAGCATTTGGTAAATCTATCCAATGTGGTGCTAATAGAGTCACTCGACAATTGCTCAAAATTGTTTATTTGATCTTTTGGGTTTAGTTTCTTTGATCTTGGGAAATATCTTTCTAAAGACACTCTCTAAAGCTCTGCCCAACTTGTCATTGTACCCAGAGAAAGCTCAGATAACCACAGAGCTACATTCCCAGTTAGTGACAATGGAAATACCCACAAACTAATGGCAGCAAGAGAAAGATTTTGTGTCCCCATGACACTCTTGAAGATAAAAACTACATTATGGAGATGACGGTGGGGATCCTCTAAAGGTAGCCCTATGAACAATCCACGATTTTGAAGTATTTCAAGTAACCCACTAGACACCGAGAACTTAGTGTCTGCCGGTAATGGAGGCAACACTATAAGACCAGTAACGTCCATGGCCATAGGGTTCAAACAATATTGGTTCCAACCATAAGCATTGTCGTTGAAATACCTAAGTTGTGGCCTACTATCCCTTGGGGATGGATTTTCGTATCTTCCTATATCATTATTAATATTCATTTCTTCCTCAACTGCGATATCATCATTCCCCTGAGCCATTCTGCTAAAAAGTCGATGGATCTACAAATTGATCGAAGCTAAGGGATTGCCTTGGCTCCTTGTGTTGGGCATACAACCTAGTACACCCTGCAAGTAGAATCAAATAACAAAAATAAAAATAAATGTAAGATACAAGAGAATTTAAAAATTAACACTTGAACTAACAAATAGTGAAATCAAGTCAAAACCTAGTCATATTAACCGACAATGGTGCAATAATTTTTGATGATGTTCACACTACAATAAGAAAGCAGTTGTTATCAGCAATAAACCTAACCGAAGGTTAGGGTCGAATCCATAGGGAATACAGGGCTTGACTGTAAGAATTTACTATCAATCATTTCGAGTATTACTAACTAAAGTCTCTAAATGGGGGGAGGGGGTTTATGATTTAAGAACAAAAGTAAAACAAATACTATAATACTACGCGAGGAAACACTGAATTTTAGGAACAACTGGGGAATTGTGTTTCCCATGGTTCGTTAACTCGATCACCCTAGACAACATAGCTACAATTGGAACTTCGCATGCATGATGGTAACTTAGGTTCTTCCTGCCCTCTTGTGAAGGTGAAGGTTGAATTTTACTATGGCCCTTGGTTAGCAACCATGGTGTGCCAACTAACTGTTACCTATTGTCCCAGTCAACCTCCCCTTGGTTAGGTTTCGTTTATTAGACGAGAACAAATTAATCTAGTCCTGTCATCTACTCCCTTTTTCCTATTTATCACTACCTTGGTCGATATCGTGATACTAGGCAGGGTTTGGTGTTGGCCTCCACCAAACAACAATCATAATGAAGGGAAATAGACAATACATGCAAAATTCCAATCATAGAAATATAATAAATCTAGGTCATCTCAAGTCAACTAACCATGGTTCCCACAACCCCAAGTTGTGGGTGCTAAGCTACTCATGGCTAAGGTAAAACAATCAAATATGCAAATACAAGATATAGTTGAGAATTTTACCCAAAGCAATGAAGAGTGATAAACCACAAGTTGCAAACCACAAGCTTGATAGATTGAGCATGAATACAATGTCTGATTTGCACTCCCCAAAAATGGATTTTCCAAGAGAAAATAAGAATCTACACTAAAACCCTCAACTATTCTAGAGAGAATATTCAAAAGCTATATTCAATATTCCAGTCTAGAATCTAGTATATCTTTTTAAATGAACTCTAACTTAAAGTATATATAGTAGTTACAAATTCAACCCTAAAAATTACACAGAAAGGACAGGTGGCAGCAGGTATGTCCCATAAGTACGACTAGTAGGGTGACCTACGAGTCGTAATCAGGGTCTCGTATTAAGCACTTTGCGTTTTGAACTTGACTGTTATGACCCACTGGTACGAGTCATTGCTTGAGCTACCACTCGTATGCTCTTCTCATAATCTAGGCCTTCAGTTTTTGGTCCAAAATTTTGGCTCTCTATTTCTTGCTACGAGTCCACCTATACCCATCGAATTGAGACCTACCACTCATAGGGTGGCCTTGTAAGTCTTACCTGCACTTAGTAGATTTCTGATTTTTGCTCTCTGTTTTTGGCAACAAGATCACCCTATGACTCATAGCTTGGGCTACAACTCGTAGATGAGCTCGTATGTTCTGCACTTCAGCAAAATCTGTAATTTTTCTCTATAATCATGCCAACCTACCTTTTTTGCAATAACAACATAAAAACACATAAAATCATAAAAAGTCGCATTAAGAACTCACAAAATCCCTTGTTTTAGGCATCAAATGTGATGTATTTTGACAGCACATCAACCTCAACCTAATGGCACACATCACATCAAACTTAAGCATAGATAACCACACCATTTTTCAAAACAAAACAAGATAACTATCCCGCAAACCACTACAGAGTAATGTATGGGACAACACAACTATGACAAGTGAGTTACTATCAACAAGCCACAATCACTGAACAAGTCTAATGTTAACAATGCAATGTAAGTGTCCTCACAGAAAGAAGTCTCATATCTTACTCTCAATGATGTTTTCATGTATAAACTTGGGACTATGCAAAATCACTCACCCTCACAAAAAATATTCATGTATTATGCTCAATACCATAGGCTTGCTCCTATACTCATGACTAAGTCCATTGACTACTTGGACTCGAATCACATTAGGAGTTTTTAGGCTTTTAATGTAGGCTCAGTGGGCTTTGGTGTGATATTTTGGAAACAAAGTGATAAAGGCCCTCCTTGACATTGCATTTTTCTTCACTTTTCCATACCAACACTGTATTTTTTTTTACACTTTTTCCCTACTAACACTGTTAGTTTTCAGCTTTTTGCCTTGCTTTTTACACTTCATTTATCTTTTTAGCTCATAACAAAGGCATCACTTATTTTTATTGCACCCTATACGTGATTTTTCTTCTTTTCCCTATATCAGTAACTTTCCCCTTTTTTTGTGTTTTACCCTTACATCAGCCACTCTCAACTTAGGCTTTTTGTCTCAGTCAAGATACACAATGTTCAAGGATAGACCAAGGCCAATTTAAGGATTTTACAACTAATAATTTAGGTTTTTACAAAGAATAGGTGCATATCAGGCTCAAACATTAGGATCAAGGGACATTCTGCAAATTTGGTTGTTTATTTAGGCTAAATGGACTTTTATGAACAATGGCATAAGATCATTTCCTAATCTAATTAATCTACAGTCTAACTTAGAGTAATAGGGAAAGTTTTGAATTAACACACAACACATAAATTTAGCAAGTAAAGCTCACACTCAAATAGCACTGATTACATTATCAATAAAAGACTCTCAGATCATGCTTTTTATGTCAATTTATCCTTCTTATCAATACAAGCACTGTCAACACACTTAAACATGCATGTTTGCTATCTAGACTAACTAATCAAAATTTGATGGCCATCATTTTTCACAAAAAACACAAAAACATACATATGCCACAGATATCAGTACTAAATGCTACAAATACTACCTAAACATCCTAAACATGCCAGTTCAACAGAAATAAATATCCCTGGGGAAAAAGAACATAGACAAGAAAACCCCTAGGATTTAAAAATTGTGGTAGTTATGGACCCAACCTACTCAGACTTCATTGAGGCCCATAACTACCTACACCACATCGAAAAAGAGGTGCATTGTCCTCAATGTACACAATCAAAGAAAAGTAAAGCACTGGGGTAAAAAAAAGCATACCTATGCACCTAAGCATCAATCTCTACCTTGGGTTGTCTCCCAAGCAACGCTTGATTTATTATCGCGGAACAGCATAGACATTTTGAGTCCTTAAACTTCCTCAATATCCCATTCTTGCACTGTTTTCTTTCTTCCATGTTTCCAAGGTACTTCTCGACTCTTTGGCCATTTACCTTGAGTGTTCCTCCATTTCTTTTCTCCAATTCAATAGCTCTATGATCAAAGATATGTGCGACTCAAAAGGGTCCCAACCATATGGATTTAAGCTTCCTAGGAACAACTTTAGTCTGGAATTGTATAGTAGCACCAAGTCCCATGGTGTGAACCAATGATTCTCTATGCCACTATCATGCTACAACTTCATTATTTGTTTGTACAAGGTTGAGCTCTCATATGCCTTCAAGTAAAACTCATCAAGCACATTAAGTTAGCTCAACCTAGAGTTTGTCACATCATTCCAGTCTAGATTCAATCTTCTTTAGCACCCACATTGCCTTATGCTCAAGCTCCACTAGCAAATGACATGCCTTCATAAAGACAAGTTGGTTGGGAGACATGCCTATAGGGGTTTTGAATGTTTTCCAGTGTGACCATAATTCATCATCAAGCTTCCGCCACCAATCTATCTGGTTTGCATTCATAGTCTTGGATAGTATCTATTTGATTTTCCTATTAGAAACCTCCATTTGCCTGCTTGTCTGAGGATGGTAAGGCGTTTCCACCTGATGTTTCACCCTACACTTTTCAAGTAGAGCCTTGAAGAGCTATTGCAGAAGTGAGAACTTTTATCACTAATGATCACCCGAGGGGTGCCAAACCTTGAGAAAATGTTCCTTTTCAGAAACACTGTGACACTTTTTCCTTCATTATTGGGTAGAGAAATGACCTATACCCACTTCGATACATAATCCACAGTGACTACGATGTACCTTTTTCTATGAGAGCTAACAAAAAGGGCCGTGAAATCTATCCCCCATGCATCAAATAACTCAATCATCATAATGCGATTTAGAGGGAAGCTCATGTTTGTGGGAAATGCCACCTTCTCTTGGCATCTATCACAAGCTTTGGTGTAGTCGTCAGCATCTTGGTGGATGGTGGGAAGTAATACCCACACTGTAAGATCTTGTGTGTTGTTCGAACTCCAATTTGATGCCCACCTACCAATGACGAGTGACATGCCTCAAGAATACTCATTATCTCAATCTTTGGAATAGAGTGACGAATAATCCCATCCGTGTACACATGAAACAAGTCTGGCTCATTCCAAAAGAATTTTCTCACATCAGGCATGAACTTTCGACGCTGATCTGTATTTAGAAAAGGCAGCACAATATCACCTACCAAGTAGTTTGTGTAGTCTACAAACCATGGTGTTAAATCATGGGATACTGCTGTCACGACCAAATCCTCGGGCCTAGTCGTGACCGATGAATGGAGAACCCGAAGGAACCCCAAACAAGCCTCTTATCATATTATTATACATCCTTGGTTGCACAAGCAATTAAATAGCATTGAAAGAATAGAAATAAGGATGAAGGGACTAAGGGAAAACTTTCATAATATAAAAACAAAGAGACAAGAGAGTCAAGACTCATAGCATCATTACACATCATGTCCAACAACACCTTTACTACATAGATACTTAGCGGAGATTAAGACAAGCAACTGGACTCATTCTCATAGTCAACATATATCAAAGAAAAAAAGGGTCTTAATACATAACATGAGATCAAAGATATCGCCCTTGGAATGGAGGACTCACAAACTAGCTTGATTAGGTACCACTAGCCACGTGGAGGATGGTGATGACAAAATAGAGCTCTGGTCCCTACATGGTAATATCATGTAGGCATAGAGTATGCATTAGTACGTTTGAATGTACTAAGTATGTAGGATGCAATGCAACAAGAGATAGACAATGTAGGCAAAATGCAACATCATAAGCAATGGATAACATAATAACAATATGTCATGTATGAATAATGCTTGAAGTAAAACATGCTTATATAGAACATATTACATATGAAGGAAGAGACCATCTCTATAGACCAGAAAATTTAGTATTTGGAATCCAAGAGAGACCAACCCTTAGAAGTGATTGAGGTACCAACCCCTCAATTGGTTGATGGCTTACTACTTCCATCTGGGACGATTGAGGTACCAACCCCTCAATTGGTTGATGGCTTACCATCCCCATCGTAGGCGATTGAGGTACCAACCTATCAATTGGTTGATGACATACCACACCCATCCTAGGTGATTGAGGTACCAACCCCTCAATTAGTTGATGGCGTACTACCCCCATTTGAGGCGATTGAGGCATAAACCCTTAATTGGCTATGGTCAACTAAAACAAAATAGATACTTCTCATGGAATCAACATATACATAACATTCTTTCATCATCATAAAAATCGCCTAAATCATATGACAAGTTTTAGGCCTTCAATAACTCAAGATACATTAACCAGACATTTTATCAAACACTTGGTGGGTGTGCAATGCTAGTGTAAAATCATGCAATTCAAAAGTGAATGCATGTAATAAAACTTAATGTAAAACCACCCACAAACACTTGGTAATGCCCTTATGTAAGATACATCAAAATCCATCAACAAATCTCAAGAAAGATCTAAGATTCTTAGATCAAAACATTCTTAAACAGTCACACTTTCACAAAACCCCAATATAGTTCATAGTCAAATTCAAAATAGAAGACCTATAAGTAAAATCAACTTTGGAACATGTAATTTAGGTAAAAAAGAAAGCTTGGGCATCATCGGTGAAAGAATTTAATGGTTGAAACCCACATACTTTGACTTTGGAGAATGTTTTGACGAAGATTGGAAATGGAGACTTGAAGCTTAAGTGAAATCCTTAAGATCTATATGAGTTTTGGGACTTGAAATTTGGGGTGAAATATTTGTCTAAGAGTTTCAGAGAGTATTGAGGAATGTCTTGTATGATGTGAAGGTGAAATATGGCTAAGTATAGGTATTTTTACATATAGAAAGAATTAGGCCCAAGACCCAAAAGCCTTGGGCCGAACTAATAATTTTAACAATAAGGCGCACCTTAGCGCGTCGCACCTGGGGTGCGGTTCTTCACTAGAAATAGTCAACTTTGCAAATTTTAAATTTTGATATGGTTGCTCTAAAATCGAGGTTAGACCCATTTAGCACTCAATTTTGCCCCTTGATCAAGAATATAAAGTCGAATTTTCGATATCATGCACAAATTTTGAGATATATGAAAATAACGATTCCAAGCACTTCCGAGGCACATTTTCGGGTACTTTTTGGGATCGTTTCAATATCCCCCCCTTAGGAATATTCGTCCCCCAATGTCAAGAAAATATATATAAGAAAAGTAATCATGAAGAAATCAACCTCGATATGAAAGCAACAACACACTTAAAACACCATTTTCAAAATCTCAACATAAGTGCCAAAATAACCATGAAATTGTCAACATAAACATGAATGAAAGCAAATGACATAGGGGCTTAAACATAAGATTTGTAATCATCAAAGAAAAGGAATTGGTGTGTTATCACAAGCTTGAATAGTATGAAAGAGGTAGGGATACTGCTTCTCTATGCCCGCTTCAACTCCCTGAGAGAGACTTTCGGCTTGATGATTCTTCTAAAGGACCTTGAGAGCATTGCATCCTTATTTACCAAATTTTTCCATCCATCCATCCAATATCTCCACCAGGGTCTTATTCTAAGACAATCTATCCTCCACAACACCCACAATCTTAAATAGTTCTATAGCAATAGAGTCGCTAACACATCCCCTCAAGTTAGAAGCTAGAAGAACCGGACTAACCCTATCCATATCTATAGGCAATCCCCATTCGCATGCCACCTTACCAACCCTCCTCGACAATCTACCATTGTTGACACTCAAAAGGATCTATACTAATGTTAGAGAGATAGCTATTATAGTCTCAAGAACCCCCTTTCTCAAGTCATCAATACTAGGCGCACACACAACCTACCTTGGTACCTAAAAGGGTACCATCTCCCCCTTTGGAGAAAACCTCCACCTTGCCAATGCTCACCAAAGTCTTCAACTCTAATAAAGAGGGATCAAGACCTTTCTCTGCTTCTACCTCATCAACCATAAATGTTTTTGAACCACTAATAACCACAATACCACCATAGTAAACCTCTTCCAACCTAACCCTCAATCTAGACAATCGATAGACCTCCCTAGCCACCCCTTTTCTACCACCATCAATATGAACTAGGCTACCCATATACACCTTACTTAAAGCACCAACTACAACATTAGTCTTACCGCGACAATAATGCATACTCATATCATAATCCTTAAGAATTTCTAACCACCTTCTTTGTCTCAAACTAAGATCCTTTGGGTGGACACATATTGGAGACTCTTGTGATCGCTAAACATGTCAACATGTAACCCATACAAATAATGACGTCAAATTTTCAAAGCAAATACCATGGTTGCCAACTCAAGGTCATAGATAGGATAATCCTTCTCATTCATCTCAAATTGTCTAAAAGCATAGGCTATTGCCTTACCATTTCATTTCAAAACACAACCCAAACTAATTCAGGAGGCATCACAACACACAACAAGCCCTTCCAACCTTTCTGGTAGAGACAAGATAGGAAAGAAAAAAAACTTATCCTTTAAGGTTTGGAAACTCCTTTCACACTAATCGGTCAACACAATCTTAGCCTTCTTTTAAGTCAACTTAGCCATAGGAGAAGCAATAGAAGAGAACTCACTCACAAACCTCCATTAGTAACCCACTAAGCCCAGGAAACTCCTAATGTCCGAGGGAGTCTAAGGTCTAGGCCAAATTCTAATCACATCAGTCTTATTAGGATTCACCTTCGAACCATCCCCCGACACCGCATGTCCTAGAAAAGCAACCTCATTCAACCAAAATTCATATTTACCATACCTAGTATACAACTTCTCTTCCCTTAATCTCTGTAGCACTACCCTCAAATGAGCCACATGCTCTAAATAAATTAATACTTCATCACTAAAGACTGCCACAAATATGCCAAGGTAGGGTTTTAAGACCTTATTCATAAAACCCATAAACATTGTCGATGCATAAGTCAACCAATCAACTCCTTAACGAGTCAAAATGCTCACTCCTAGCCCCAAAGGCACCTAGGGATAGCACCTACCCTCGTCCTTACTTGAGGACAGAACCAGAACCGAAGATCAATCTTAGAAAAGTGACCAACCCATTGAAGTTGGTCAAATAGATAATAAATACTTGGGAGAGTGTACTCATTCTTTATGGTGACCCTAATAAGTTGGAAATAATCAATACACTTTCTAAGGGAACCAACCTTCTTTTATACAAAAAACATCAGGAGTCTCACTAGGAATGACATCAAGGAACTCATCTATCACCGGGACAACTCAACAGAAATAACTAGATTCAACACCCCTAACTCT
Source organism: Solanum ossicruentum (assembly GCA_025774065.1). Classification (NCBI taxonomy): domain Eukaryota; kingdom Viridiplantae; phylum Streptophyta; class Magnoliopsida; order Solanales; family Solanaceae; genus Solanum; species Solanum ossicruentum. The sequence goes on from JAOTQR010128658.1 coordinate 13,228, forward strand.
TATAAGATGATAAAATGCCACCCTTAGGGATCAATTGTACCTCAAGACAAGAAAATAGGCTTACCCTTTCACTACCACTCAAGGATGGGTTTATTAGGGAATTAGAATCTAACTCTATGGATCCTACAATCAATGGGAACACCATATGCATGTAACCAATCCATCCCAAGAATGACTTCAAAATATACCACATCTAATTTCAACAAAATCATAAGGCAAGACCTAAGTGCAACATGACCATGGAACAATATCTGGGAACTTTCTAACAATAATAGGCTCAACATAGGTGAGATAGACACCAAAGTTCACCCAATAACTCGGCACACACAAGAAGCCCATGAGCAAACAAAGGGGATAATGAAAGAGATAATGGCACCCGAACCCATCAATGCACATACTTCAAAGTCAAAGGAAACTTCAATATACCAGTATCAACATTGGGCACCACATCCACTCCATGAGTCTCTTGATCAATATGACCACATTGTTCTTGAGGTCGACCACCTTTCCACCTTTTTCGAACATGAAGACAATCAACAACCTTATGGCCCACCTCACCATAACCATAACAAGCATTGGTGCCCCTCAAACATGGGCCTCTTTGCATTTTACCACACCTTGAACACTTAGCATAAGGCACTACACTACCACCACCTTTGGGACTTTTGAACTTTCCTTTAATACGGGCCCTCTTGGCCCCTATCTCCTCCCTCTTACCACTTGAAGCCTCGGAGGCACTCACTTCTTTATTGAGGTGAGTTGTAAATTTTCTCACCACTTTGGCCAATACCTATAGAGCATTGCAAATCTCCACATTTGATATATCACCGTCCTGAGTAGCTAGAGATATATTCTGAAATACAATGATTAAAATAAGAAATAAGCCTTAGGGAACTTAACTCTATCGCATGACATAGATCAAAAGAATGGAAATATTTCCTAAGACGCCTTATAGCCTCTCATTCATAGTCATGGAATACTTCACAACCATTAATAATACTCTAGTCGATATTGTGTGTAGACTCCGAGGACTATTAGCAACCTAGTGCTTTAACACCAATTTTTTCGCGAACCAAACCAGGGCTTGGACGTGACACCGCGAATGAGGAATCCGAAATGACCCTAAACAAGCCTCTTAGCCTATCATACACATGTTCTTGGTCGCAGAAGCAAGATAAAGAATAAGAGAAAACATAAACAAGGGAAGTTTTGGGACTAAGGGAGAGAGTTTAATACATAAATATCATAGATAAGTCAAAACTCAAGCATAATGCATAATTTGACTAACAACACCTCTAGACATAGAACTTAGCAGGGGCTAATACAAGCAACCAAGCACACCCTCATAGTAATGACCATATGTATTCCGAAATATCCAAGATGTAATCTAGGTATAAGTATGAAAGAAGATAGATATTGTCCCCGGACATAAGGACTCGACAAAAATAAATTGAACAATTTGTCTAACTATGTGAAGGAGAATCAATGGGAGCTCTAGTTCATATATGATAATATCATACTGGCATAGAGTATGCATTATTACATTTGAATATACTAAGTATATAGGATGCAATGCAACAAGAGATAGGCAATATACGGAAAATGCAATATCATAAGCAATGGATAGCATAATAACAATATGTCATGTATGAATGATGCTTGAAGTAAAACATGCTTATATAGAATATATTACATGTCAAGGAAGAGACCACCTCTATAGACCAAGCAAATTTAGTACTTGGAATCCAAGGTAGACCACCCCTTAGAAGTAATTGAGGTACCAACCCCTCAATAGGTTGATGGCTTACCGTCCCCATCCGAGACGATTAAGGTACCAACCCCTTAATTGGTTGATGGCTTACCAGCCCCCATCTTAGGCGATTGAGGTACAAACCCTTCAATTGGTTGATGGCTTAGCATCCCCATCCAAGGTGATTGAGGCATAACCCCTCAATTGTCTATGGTCGACTAATACTACCATAGATACTTCTCATGGAATCAACATATACATAACATCCTTTTATCATCATAAAAATCACTTAACTCATATGCCAAGTATTAGGCCTTCAACAACTCAAGATACACTAACCGGAATTTAATCAAACACTTGATGGGTGTGCAATCCTAGTATAAAACCATACAATTCAAAAGTGAATACATGCAAGAAAATTTAATGTTACCACCCAGCAACACTTGGTAATACACTCATGTAAAATGTATCAAAACCCTTTATCAAATCTTAAGATAGATCTAAGATTCATAGCTCAAAACGGGCTTAAAGAGTCACACTTTCATAAAACCCCAACATAGTTCATAGTCAAATTCATAACAGAAGACCCATAAGTAAAATCAACTTAGAAACATATAATTTAGGTAAAAAGGAAGCTTGGGCACCATGGGTGAAAGGATCAAATGGTTGAAACCCATATACCTTAACTTTGGAGAATTTTTTGATGAAGATTGAAAATGGAGAGTATAAGCTTAAGTAAAATCCTTAAGATCCGGATGAGTTTTGGGACTTGAAATTTGGGGTGAAATATTTCTCTAAGTGTTTGAGAGAGTATTGGGGTATGTCTTTTATGATATGAAGGTGAAATATGAATAAGTATAGGTATTTTCATGTATGAGAAGACTTAGGCCCAAGACCCAAAAGCTTTGGACCGAACAAATAAAACTGGACAATATTAACACTAAGGCGCGCCCCTAGCGCATCGCGCCTGGGGTGCAGTTCTTAACTAGAAATTGTCAACTTTGAAAATTTTGAATTTTGATACGGTTGTTCTAAAATCAGAGATAGGCTCGTACCCCACTCAATTTTGTCTCTTGATCAAGAATATGAAGTTGAATTTGTGATATCACGCACAAATTATGAGATGTATGGAAATTATGATTTTGCAATTTTTGAGACATATTTTTGGGCACTTTTTGGGGTCGTTTCAGCAACTGCCCCACCCATGATCCTGAATTAGCGGTCGTTATATTTGCCTTGAAGATATGTCATCATTATTTGTATTAGGTTCATATAGATATGTTCGCTGACCATAAGAGTCTCCAATATGTGTTCACCCCAAGGGATCTAAACTTAAAGAAAAGGAGGTGGTTGGAACTCCTTAAAGATTATGACATAAGTATGTACTATCGTCCAAGAAAAGTGAAAGTTGTGGTCAATTACTTAAGTCGGGTGTCCATAGGAAGTACGACTCATGTTGATAATGGCAAAAAAGAATTTGGAAGACAAGTTCACCTGTTGGCTATATTGAGAGTAAGGTTGGATGAGACTGAAAATGGAGGTGTGGTGGTTGTGGATGGTTCTAAGTCTTACTTTATTGAAGAAGTCAAAATCAAATAAGACCTTGACCCTATAATGTTAGGATTGAAAGCTTTGGTGAAGGATGGGAAGGTGGAAGTTTTCTCCCAAGGGCGAGATGATGTCCTTCGGTACAATGCAGGTTATGCTTGCCCGATGTTGATGGCTTGAGAGACTTGACCTTGAATAAGGCTCACAATTCATCTTATCCCATTCACCCTAGTTTTACCAAAATGTATAGGAATTTGAGAAAAGTATATTGGTGGGGTGGTATGAAGAAGGATATTCCCAAGTTTGTAATTTATTGCCATAATTGTCAACAAGTCAAACCCGAACACCAAAGATCGGGTGGCCTAGCCCAAGATATTGAGATTCCTACTTGGAAGTGGAAAAAATCAATATGGATTTTGTGGTTGGGTTACTGAAGACTAGAAAGCACTATGACTCTATTGGGTTATTGTTGATAGAATGACGAAGTTGGCTCACTCCCTACTGGTTAAAATGACTTATGGTGCCAAAGATTATGCCAATTTGTACATTCCTGAGTTGTTTAGATTTCATGGGGTCCCATTGGCCATTATCGCGAATTGTGATGCTCAATTTACTTTACATTTTTAGAGGTCCTTTCAAAGGGGCCTTGGAACTAAGGTCAAGCTTAGCACGACATTTCACCTATAAATGGATGGTCAAGCCGAGAGAACCATTCAAACTCTCAAGGATATGCTTAGGGCTTATGTCTTGGAGTTTAAAGGTAGTTGGGATGAACACCTTTCACTCATAGAGTTTGCTTACAACAATTGTCATCTCTCTAGCATTGGAATGACTCTCTTTAAAGCTCTATATGAGAGGCTTTATAGATCCCTGTTTAGATGGTTTGAAGTGGGGGAGATAGATTTTTAGTTCCGTATTTTGTTATGGAAGATTTAGGGAAGGTGAGTATGATAAGGGAAAGATTAAAGATAGCCCAAAGTTTGCAAACGTCTTATGCTGAAACTAGGAGGAGAGACCTTGAATGTGAAGTTGGTGATTTGGTGTATTTGAAGGTTTCACCAATGAAAGGTGTAGTTTGATATGGAAAAAAGGGAAAGTTAAGCCCTAGGTATGTAAGGCCTTACCAGATCTTGAGATGTGTTGGTAAAGTTGCATACGAATTAGAGTTGCCTTATGGAAAGCAGCACGATTTTTCTAGTCTTCCATGTCTCTATCTCAAGAAAGCGTGTTGGAGATCCTAATTCCATTGTGCCCTTAGAGGTGGTTAATATTGAAGAGAATTGGGCTTATGAGGAAGTTCCTATAGAAACCTTGGATAGGCAAGTGAAAAGGTTGAGAAAAGGTGTTGCATCCATCAAATTTCTTTGCAAGAACCAACAAGTCAAAAGTGCCACTTGAGAAGCCGAACTCAATATGAAGAAGTGATACCCCTATCCTTCCATTCTAATCAAGCTTGAGTTAGTAAGATCTCTCTATTTAGGAAACACCTTTCATGTCATGTTCATGTCATCTATGCACAAGTGTGCGGTGTTAAGTTGCATTATAAATGTTATTTGAAGCATGATTTAAAAATTTTCATGATGATATGTTGCATTTTTGCATATGATACATAAATTCCATTTTGTAGAGATTGCCTTTAGCACATTCAGGGATGAATGCTCCCAAGAGGGGGGATATTGTAAGGTCCCATATGTTGAAGGGTGTAAAAGTGCCTAAGAAATGAAATTTGGAAATTTTCTCAGCACTAATTGATTTAATAGAAGGGCCTACTGGCTGTAACTTATGCTGGTGTAGTATTGGCTAGACTTGGTGAAAATACTAATTTCTAAAGTTGGGAGTACGAGTTAGCAGACGGATCATACCTTGACTTATGAGCCATAAGTCTTGTTGTATGTTGAGGGTTAGAGAAAGCTTTTGAGGATCCAAAATGTTAGCAGACGAAACTCCCCTCCTACGGCCCGTAGACTAGACCACAACCTGTAAATGAGGTCTCGTGATCTGTCCAATAGGATTTTAAAAAGGGTAAATTTGAAATTTCCTATTACCTAATGTTATACTACATCATTTATTCCTTCTAAAGGCCCCTTATTATCCCCTTACAATCCTAATCTACCCCATTCCCACTCATTCAAAATATACTCTAAGTCCTAAACTCCAAGTTCTTCAAGGTTCTCAAAGGAGAGTGCAAGCTAGGGTTTCAATTTCTTTATCTCTGAATAAAATTTTTCCTCCATTTAATTACCAAGCTATATGTGTTTGTTTGTGGAAACCTTCCATCCACAAGTTCAACCTTTTCTCTCTCTCATCTACCTTTAAGTTATGGATATTTATGGATGCTTTTATGAACTCTTTTATATGATAATATTAATGAAGAGATATGTAATATTTTACTTATGTTAATGATAGGTTAGAGGCCTGGAGACACGCCTTGGAGTCCAAAGGATTCAAACTCTGCAGTACCAAAACTGAATACTTCGAGTGCAAATTCAATATTGAGAGGGATGAAGCAAACTTTGATGTGAGGCTTGCCACTCAACCTATCCCCAAGAGGGCAAACTTTAAGTATCTGGGGTCCATCATCCAGAGTAGTGGCGATATCGACGATGTTGTCACACATGGTATCCGGGCAGCATAGACTAAATGGAGGCTTGCCTCTAGAGTATTGCGTGATAAGATGATACCACCTAAACTTAAAGGCAAGTTTTATAGAGTGGTGGTTAGACTATCTTTTTTGTATGTGGTGGAATGTTGGCCAATTAAAAATGCACATGTTCAGAAGATGTATGCCATAGAGATGAGGATGCTGAGATAGATGTGTGGTCACACTAGGAGTGACAAGGTTAGGAATGAAACCATTCGGGAGAAACTAGAGGTGGCTCGGTGGCCGAAAAGATGAGGGAAACGAGACTGCAATGGCTTGGACATGTGCAGAGAAGGAGTATCGATGCTCCTGTTAGGAGGTGCGAGAGGTTGGTTTTGGAAGCACACGGAGGGGTAGAGATAGACCGAAAAAGTACTGGGGAAGGTGATCAGACATGATATGGTGGAACTTGATCTCACTGTGGACATGACCTTAGATAGAAAGAAGTGGAGGTCGCGAATTAGAGTTGCAGACTAATTGGTAGGGTTAGGTGGATGCATGGCCTTGGATTTTTTTAACATGTGTTCTCATTATCTGTCGTATATGTGTTAGTTTTATCATATTTACATACTGCCATATGCTATTCATTATTAGTCACTCTTTCTCTTCCCTTCCCTTTCCTTTTTGTCATATCTAGTTCGTTCTGCTTATGTGTTTTTGAGACGAGGATTCCCAGGAAACAACTTCTCTACTTCTATGAGGTAGTGGTAAGGTCTGCATACATTCTACCCTCCCCAGACCTACTTATGGGATTCCACTGGGTATGCTGCTATTATTGTACTTATGTATATGATTATGCATTGAAAAGCCATATGAAATTGATGGATTTTTATGAGGGTTTGATGATAACCTAGCTAAATCTTGTTATGTTTTTTGTGGGTTATTTTAAACAATATTCAAGTGATTCCATTTTACAATTTCAAGTCTTATACTTTGAATTGTATAGTTTTAAACTTATTTATATGTACTCACCATGATTTGATTAAAGATGAAAGCCAAGCTTCTATGTTGATGAAAGCCTTATGCAAAATTGTGCAAACTATGAATGATATGAATTTTGAAAAGGGCTATTATGCATGTTTTGATATATGAGAATATTATGAAAGTTAAGAATGTTCTATTTCCCAAGAGGAATGTTGTGGTATGTTTGGATTCTTATAATTTGGTTGTATTTTTGTAAAATCTGATCAAGAATATCTTGCAAGATATGTTTTTGATAAAAATGTAACCTCATTTTTAGCCATTTCTCTGTCTTTTAGGATCTATTTTAGGCTCAACTTCTAGCTATAAACTCGAGGTGATGTGGGGATTATTATTCAGGGATTTGTTCAGGATTTCAGCCATAGGCCCTATTTTTCCCTATTTTAGGTGCAATTGATATAATTTCACTCGTTTCTTGAGGTTTTACATGCAAATTAACCTTATTAACCTTGTGAGTCATATTTTGATAGGTGAATAGCTTCTAGAGGTGATTAGGAAGGGAAATCTCAAGCAAACTGACCAGGAGAGCAAGGAACTGCCTTCCATGTAGGCTAGACTTTTTTAAACCTTAGATTGAGCCGAAATGTATGCATGTTTGAGCTGGAATTGGTGAAAGTATGTTATTTAGGGGTTGGGTTGCTAAGTATGTGTTGTGTATGGCTAGTTGTGCTTTGTATGTGTAGTATATAACTGTTTTAGCTTCCATCATGATATAGCTAAGCTTTGACATTGTTGAACTACAGAAAGGCCTAGTAAAGGCTAGATATGGGCTAATGCCCTATGACTGGTATGTATATTCGGGACTAACTCCTATCTGTATTAGAGTGTAGCCTGGTGCTATTAAGATATGTTGGCTGTGAGGCTATTTGTTGACTATATGTCGTATTGTCAATTGATTTATGTATAGACATGACTCTGTAGGGTTAGATTGTTCTGAATACCAATGATATAACTGTAATAGTACATGTTTACTCTGAGTATTTGTGGTTGACTGGATTGAGGTATACTTGGCCTTGGTTGGGCATGACTCTATGTTGGTTTGTGACATATATACTTCTGTATACAACTGTTAGTCATTGTGCACCTTTTATGCTTACCAGACATAGAGGTTAGCTGCTATACTCTGAGAGAGGTGATAGTTATGTTTGGTTGGGCTTTGTGACTCTTGCCTTGAGACATGATGTTTCTGGATCTCTGGATAGACTAGTGAGTAGATGTCTATTCCTATAATTTGAGTCGTGGATGACGCTCCCCGTACTCTGAGCTCTGGTGGCCACATTCAAAAGTTCAAGACCTAAGCGATGCTTCTCACGGTTCATGTATGCCGAGTCATAGATGCTAACTCCAAGGTCTGAACACCTATTGATACTTTGGGTCTAGGACCTTGTTGATATTTTACATATGGGGTCCTATTAATACTTTGGTCTAGGAATATTTTGATACTTTGAGTCTAGGACCCTATTGATATTTTAGGTTTAGGACCCTATTGATACTGTGGGTCTGGGACCTTGTTGACTACCTTTGGGTCTAGGGACACTATTGATTACTTTTGGGTTCGGGACCCTATTGATTACATTGGATCTGGGACTCTATCACTTATGCTTGGATCTAGGACACTATTGATTATTCTTGGGTCAAGGACCAAATTTATTACCCATGGATCTGCACACCTATACATACCCTGATTGTGTGTAGGTGTACCATTTGGGCTTATGGGAGCTTATGGGGCATACAAGCATAGATCTTAGGGCCTTACACCCACATATGGCTCAAACTCTTAACCATATGATATTAAGAGTTGGGTTTCGCTGCGATTCTATTTGTTAGGTTGTGCGTGGATGTACAATCTGGGCTTATGGGGGCCTCATTGCCATACATGAATAAATACTTGGGCTTTACACCCTATACCTCAGTCTGGTGATGGTCGTGATCTGGGCCTATTCAGGTCGGTGTCATTGCACATCACTTTGGGTTATTCAATTGGGGTTCGATAATTCTCTAGATGTATTTGCTCTTTGATTTGAGTTTCAATTGCTAGTTTCACTGCAGTTCGCTATATTTGAGCATTCTATATTTATAATATTTCACTCAATCAGCCTATGATGCCTGTTGTGTGCCTTTTATAGATATTCACCCCTATATTTCTTCATCCTCCCATGGTATAGCTCCAGGTACTAGTCACGATCGCTGAGTTGGGGGTTCATGAGCATTTTAGGAGATAATTGGTGAACATCGATAGCTGTGACACTCTATAGTCTCCTTCCTTTTTTATGGCCATCTTTTGTATCTAAACATTGGCCTTGTGTAATTTGGTGGCTTTTATTTGTAGGAGTATTCCTAGTTATTTATATCTGGTTATAATATGTGTGTA
>JAOTQR010128669.1:0-11089 GCA_025774065.1 Solanum ossicruentum
CATGTTTCCAAGTTATGTTGCTTATGGATATAATTCATTAGAGATTATGATAATATACTATATTGGGATTTTATGAAAGTTTGGTTGAAAATACATGATTACTCATTTTTAAGCATATACGATGAGATGATTTACATATTGTGATTATGCATGTTTTAACGTATAGAACTATGACTTCTGTTGATATTTGATGAGGGTTTTCAATGTATTGTGCAAGATGGTATTTCTAAGTATTGATGGGCTATTTTCTTCAAGTTTTATTTCATGATTTCACTCTTGAATTTCATGGTTTTATACTAGTACTACAGACTCGCCAAGTGTTTGGTAAAATGTCAGGTTATGGTTTTTTGAGGAATTAAAGGCCCATTGCATATCTTATGGGTTGAATGACTATAGGATAACTAGATGATGATGAAATGATGGTGAAATGATGATGAAAGTGATGTATGTATATGATGACTATATGATGATGAAGGAATATGTGTGTATGATAATCATATAATGATGAGAGGAACATATGGCGGAGATGACTATATGATGATTGAAGCAGTGTGTGTGTGTGCGCGCGCGCATGTCAATAAATAAATATATATATATTATCTCCATGGTGTTGGGGATGGGCAATCCTAGATCGGGGGGTTGTAGGCTCGGGTAAACTATTGAGGGGCTTGCACTATAATGGTCACTCCTTACACTCATATTATGTTCTATATAGGCATGTTTTTACTTCAAGCATCATTCATACATATCATATTTTTAGTATGTTATTCATTGATTATGATTATGCATTTTGGTTATGATGCCTATCTATTGTTGCATTGCATCCTACATAACTAGTAAGTTCAAACATACTAATGCATACTCTCTGCCTAAATGATATCACTATGTTAGAATCGGAGCTCCTATTGATTCTCCTTGTCAATAGATGGATTGTTCAATTTAGCTTATGGTACATCCTCAAGTACGAGGATAATATCTATCTTTTCGCAAGCTTATGTTTAGACTATGCCTTGTATGTTTGGATTATCATTGTCTTTATTATTATGAGATGAGCCCGATCGCTTGTCTTAACCCCCGCTAAGTATCTATGGTTTAGAGTTGTTGTTGGACATGTTATGTTTCTTTGATATGAATTTTGACTATCTTGTTTGTTGATAGTTTGATATGTAAGTCTACCTTTTAGTCCCAATCCCCTTGTTTAAGCTTATTACCTATTGTCATTTCAATTGCTTCTGTGAACATAGATGTGTAATGATATGCTATGAGGATTATTTGGGGTTCCTTTGGGTTTCCCATATGTCGATCACGTCTTGCCCCTAGGCTTGGGTCATGACAAGTATAGTGTAGATATTTCCCGTATACAGGCTTTTGCTTAGACTACAGAGGACCTTTCTCGCTAGATTCAGGATACCCATAGAGATTGGAAGAAAAATAAGAGGGATTGTACTATGAGGTCTTATAGGGAGCCACGACATTATTTCAGGCCTCTTTTTCATTGATATCCACCTCCATTAGTGGGCAGTTCGCCACCACATATACAGGGAAAATGATTTGATCATTACATGCATTCAAGGCCAAGGCAGAGTTCACGCCAACTTGAGAGTCGTCCACAGGATCACTCTGCACAAATGAGACAACTTACTCTTCCATGTGCACAATGCAGTAAGCTTCAAAGTGGATAGTGTAGAAAGGAGTCAGGTGTATGTTAACATTATGGGCAACTAGGATATTATATTAGCCAGTACCCAGCGTTAGGTATAGGTACAATAGCTCAACCTTCAGGATCCACTACAACCTCTTCACCCTCAATGCATTCTCCTCAACTAGATGCACAGCCTATTTAGGGTCATGGTAGGGGGAGAGGTAGAGGAGACAACTCATGTTATACTGGTGGCCACAATCACTTTTATGCACTCATAGGCTAACATGATTCAGAGGCATCTCTAGATATGATCATAGGTATGTTGTTACATTCTCAGACTATTTATACACTAATAGATCCTGCCTCTATATTATCATATATTACCCCAATCATTGCTGGTAACCTTGATATAAGACTTGAGTTATTGCCCAAGTAAGTTAAGGCGTCTACGACAGTTGGTGACTCAATTATAGCTAATCATGTTCATTGAGGTTATACAGTGTTAATTAATGAGCGCCCAACCGTTTCTGATTTTATTGAATTGATTATACTAGATTATGATGTTATTGTGTGTATGGATTGGTTGGCAACATGTTATGGTAATATTGATTATCAAGCAAAGCTACTCCACTTCCATCTTCCGTGTGAGTTGATCCTTGAATGGAAAGGTAATGTTGCCTCGCCTAAGGTTAAGTTTATTTCATACCTCAGGGCTCAGAAGCTTATAGCTAAAGGTTGTATGTACCATCTAGTTCATGCTAGGGATAATGATAAGAAGACAGTGACCCGTCAGTCAATCCCTATTGTGAATGAATTCCCGATGGTATTCCTTAATGAGCTTCCAAGGATTCCCCCCAAAAGGGAAATTGATTTTGTTATAGACTTGCTTCCCGATACATAGCTTATATCCATTCCTTCTAATAGAATAGCTCTTATAGAGCTTAAGGAATGGAAGGAACATGTCACGATCCAAGCCTAGGGCCTAGATGTGATCGCTGAATGGGGAATTGAAGGAACCCCAAACAAGCCTCATAGCATATCATTACATATTCTTAGTTGCAGAAGCAATTGAATACAACAAGAAATAACAAATTAGGATAATAGGAGCTAATGGAAAACTTCCATATTATGAACAACAAGAATTGATAGAGTCAAAGCTCATAGCATAGATATATAGCATATCCAACAACACCTTTACTACATAAATAAGAGCGGGGGCTAAGACAAAGCAACCGGACTCACCCTGATAGCTAAGGTAAACAACAAAGAAGAATGTCTCAATGCATAATAAGAGAAACTTAGACAAAGGTCCCCGAAGTGGACTCACCAACTAGCTTGACCAGTACTACACTAGCCACGTAGAGTAGGAGGATGATCAACTTGAGAATCAATTCTTACATAATGATATCATGTAGATAAGAGTATGCATTAGTAAGTTTGAATGTACTATGTATGTAGGATTCAATGCAACAAAGATAAGGGACATATTCAGTATGCATAATTTAAGCAATTAACTAACCTATAAGAAGATGACATGCATGAGTGATGCTTGCAGTAAAGGCATGCTTCGTACATTATAATACAAGTGTGAAAATTTACCATAATAGGTTACCAAGGTACAAACCCCTTGATGGGTTGGAGCATGGTCACAACCTACCTTCTAGGGTGCCAAGGTACAAACCCCTTCAAAGGTTAGAAGATGGTCACACCCTACCTTCCATGGTGACTGAGGCATACCCCACAATTGGATATGGTCAATTCAACAAAATATAGAGAAATACCATATACATACTTTCCTTCTATCATCATTATAACATCATATACATATTCTTGTTTCATCATCATAACATCATTCATAACATGAGACATGTGTTGAGCCTTCAATTCCTCAATAAATCGTAACCGAACATTTTATCAAACACTTGGCGGGTGTGTAGTGCTAGTGTAAAACAATGCAATTCAAGAGTAAAATTATGCAAGAAAATGCATTATAAAACCATCATCAACACCTTGCAACACCCTCAAGCAATATACATTGAAACCCTTCATCAAATCTTACTATAGACCTTGGTTTCATAACTCAAAATATAGCAAAACAGTCACAATTTCATGACCTTCCACATAGTGTGCAGTGATTTTCATTATAAGATTGACCGAAATATAAATCAACTTTAAATCATGCAAATTAGAGTAAGAGGAAGCTTGGATATCATGGGTGAAAAGAACCCATGAAAGCAACCCATATATCTTAACTTTGGAGATGAACTTGATGAAAATTGCAAATGGAGACTTGAATCTTGAAGGAAATCCTTATTTCCGAATGAGGGTTTGAGACTTGAATTTCGGAGTGAAAATTTGGCTAAGTGTTTATGTGAATATTGTGAAATGTCTTGTATGAAGTGAGGGTGAAATATGGCTAAGTATGGCTATTTTAGTGGATGGGACACTTAGGCCTAAGACTTGAAAGTCTTGGACCGAGTTGAAAAAAACTATCACAAAATACACACTTGCGCATCACTGAAGCGGCGTGCTTTACTGTCTGGAAATGAAAATTTTGAAAATTGAAATCGCTAATCGTTTGCTCTTAAGTTGGGGTTTGACCCATTGCCCACTCAAAATGACCTCCTAAAAAAGAATATGAAGTCGGATTTTCGACATCAAACACAACTTTGGGATATATAGAAATTACGATTCCGAGCACTTTTGAGGCACATTTTCAGGCACTTTTTGGGGTCATTTCAATATCTCTCCCTTAATTCATCCCCGAATGTCAAAGAGACGAATATGATATGCATGAACACAACATTTTCAGCCTACATAGAGATGCAACAATGCACTTAAACATCATTTTAAAACTTCATCATAAAAGTAAAATCATTACGAACTTGTCAATTTAAACATGCACATATGCAATGACATGGGCTAAATTTAAGACTGGAGATCAAATGAAGGACCTGGATCAATACCTTAGGCTTGAGTAGAGTGAAAAAGGTTAAGATAATCTCGCTTTTGCATGTCCGCTTCGGCCTCCCAAGTAGCGCTCTCAACTTGTTGATTCCTCCAAAGGACTTTAACCGATGCCACCTCTTTGCTTCTCAACCTCTTCACTTGCCTATCCAAAATCTAAACCAGAACCTCTTCATATGTCAAATTATCCTCCTCAATGCCTGCAACATCAAGAGGCATAATGGCATTTGGATCACCTACCTGTGTCCTCAACATGGACACGTGTTTGAACCAAATCCATTTCCCTATGCAATTCCAACTCAAAAGCTACCTCGCCAATCCTTCTAATCACCTTAAAAATGGCCTACATATCTTAGGCTCAACTTGCCCTTCTTACAAAAATGGATCACATCCTTCACGGGTGACCCTTCAAATAAACCTAATCACCAACTTGGAATTCAAGATCCCATCTCCTAACATCGGCATAAGACTTTTAATTACTTCGGGCCATCTTCAACTATTCTCTAATCATCTTAACCTTCTCAAGAGCCTCCATAATGAGCTCTAGTCCTAACAAAGCTACATCGACAACCTCAAACGAACCAACTGGTGATCTACAATGTCTCCAATAGAGAGCCTCAAAAGGAGCCATATCGATGCTAGAATGATAGCTGTTGTTGTAGGCCAACTCAATCAATGGAAGATGATCAACCCAACTACCTTTAAGCTACAGCACACATGCTCTAAGCCTATCCTCAAGGGTTTGAGTGGTCCTCTCAGCTTGGCCATCCGTTTGAGGGTGGAAGACCGTAGAAATCTTAACTCTAGTACCAAGGACCCTTTGAAAGGACCTCCAAAAATGTGAAGTGAATTTTGCCCCTCGATCCGATATTATGGACAAAGGGACCCCATGCAATCTGATCAATTCATGAACGTACAACCCTGCATAATCTTCAGCCCCAAATGTGGTCTTAACCGGTAGAAAGTGAGCCGACTTTGTCATCTTATCAACCACCACTCAAATGGAATCAAAACACTTTCTAGTCTTGGGAAACCCAACTACAAAATCCATATTAATAACCTCACAAGGGTCATGTGGAGTGTCTATGAGACAAGACTTAGCCTCAAATTGCAATTAGAACACTTGGGAGAAAGTTAGCATAATCGTCACTTTGACCGGCCACTTCATGGGTCGTGTGATGCTTCAAGATCCATGTAGTGGTCCGTTGCACCATACATAGACAAGAAAATGTGTCCAAGCTACCCATGACCAGGTGCCATGAGCTATCAAACCCCACACGACCCATCAAGGGTGCCAATGGCACCAGACTTAACCAAAATTTCATCCCATGCCCATCAAGACTCCATTGAACACACCTTATAACCATCCACACGGTAAGTGGCAAGCTACATAGCCTATGCCACTGGCCGTGTCAACTTACTTTAGACAAAATCGCCTTTCCCAGTTCAATTCTGTCCAAATGGCCCACCAAACACCTCACTACCCTTCAAGGAGCCCATGTGACATCACTGCGTGGGATGGTCTCATGAAAAAGGTCATAACTCCTTCATCCGAATTTGAAATGAGGTAACACCAGGTGCGTTAGAAATATAAATGAAAGGGATTTCATTTTACATGTTGTGGGACATCAATTCCAAGTGTGCTAAAATTTATGCTCATTTAAAGTTGACCCTTGCATTAACCAACACCGAAAACTCAACTCATTGGGAAGGCTTGAGCTCGTCTAAGTACTAAAAGTCTCCGACGAACCTAACACACCCCCAACCTAACCAAATGAGGCTTGATACATGGATACATAAGAACATAGAGTTACGAGGTGTCACAATATCTCCCTCTTGGGAATATTCATCCCCGAATGTCAAAGAAACATACACAAGGAAAGTAATCGTGAAGATTTTTACTCAAAATGGATGCAACAAACACAAATGTTATTTTCAAAAAGTATCTACATGAACATCAAAATCACCATAATCTTGTAAACATAATCATGAATGCATGTAAATGACATAAGGGCCGAAACATAACACGTGAAATCATAGAAGGAACTTAGTTTGCTATCTTAAGCTTGAATATAATGAATGAGGCATGGTTATCGCTTCTTCATGCCGCTCCAGCTCCTCGAAAGACACCTTCAACTTGATAATTCTCCCACAGGACCTTGATGAACACCGTATCCTTACTAATAAACCTTTGCTCATATCCATCCAACTTCTCCACTGGAATTTCTCATAAGTCAACTCATCTTCCACAACATCGACAACCTCAAAAGAGGTAACCGAATGAACTATTCCCATATCCATAGGCAATTCCAATTCGAAGGCCACCCTACCAATAAATATTGTTAATATTCTTTTATATTCAATTTGAATTGATCTCCTCAACTACCTATAAGGACCCTAAGACCTTGGGCTTAATTGTCAACCTTATACACACCTAGCCCTTCTTTGTACATAAAGCCACCATCTCCTCCTTAGGAGTGAACTGCCATTCTCAACACACCAAACATCATTCCCAACCTAGTCAACCAGTGAACTTCTCCAACCACCCCTTTTTGTCTCCCCAAAGATTCTTACTTCCCATACTTAGCAAGCAGACTCACATTTATCAAAATTCACAACATCACTCTCAAATGATCCGTAAGCTCTAAGTTAGTCAATGCTCCATCACTAGAGACCATCACAAACATGACAATGTAGGGTTTTAAGACCCTATTCACAAGACCAATAAACATAGCCAGTGCATAAGTCGACCAAATAACTCCACCATGACTTAAAATGCCCACTCCTAGTCTGATAGGACACTTAGGGATACCATCTATCCTCATCCTCACTTGGGGACAAAATCTGAACCGAAGATCAATCTTAGAGAGGTGACTAAACCATTATAGTTGACCAAATAAATCATCCATCTTTAACCATCATATTACTACCTTATGGGTCCTATATTCATTTGAAGCATGACATGCAACTAGCCAAACCATCTATGACCTCCAACCCATCAAACCAAATTCATCCAAGATCACAAGACAAGACTCTATCCAATAAGAACATGAGGCAACCCTCAAGGACCTTCTAGCCACAATATACTCACCTAATCATCGGGTACAAATGAATCTTACTAGCAACAAAAAGGAATAATGAATGAAATAACGACTCTCAGAAGTATCAAAACATGAACAAAAAAATCAAGAAAACCATTAACATATTGGTAGCATCATCGGGCAAGTCATCCCCTCCTTGCCTCCTTTGAAGACCATAGAACCGATTACGTCATGGAGCACCTCTTTGATCAATATTATTTCATTTACCCTTGTTTTGAGCATATGGACAATCCAAAACTTTGTGGCCTATCTCAACACCCAAAGCATGTTCCCGTTTTCCTCTAACATATGCCACTATGTTTTCTCCCACATTTTGGGAATCTAGGATGAGCCACCCTCTCACCACCTTTTGGAGCCTTAGGTTAGGCACCCCTTCCTTAGCAACCCTCTTGTTCGGAGCACTAGAGGACCCTTGGCTTGAAACACAAAATCTTGTTGAAACTAGCCACCTCAGATCAAGTACTCTTGGACTCCCCACTTCTCTTCTTCCTAAGTTTCTCCCCTCAAGTTGTTCGGCAAAGGTCATGAGACGAGACAAATCCATATCTCTTACAAGTATTGCGATATGAAACTCTTCATTAAAAAAATCATATACCCCTATCACAAAGTTGTTCATCCTTGATCTAGTGTTGGCCACCAAATGTGGAGCATACTTGGAAAGCTTGTTGAACTTAAGAGCATATTCCCTCACACTCATGGAAACTTGCTTAAGGTTCATTAACCCCATTATTTTAGCCTCTCTCAACTCAATAGGAAAGAATCAGTAGGGGAAGATAGCCTTGAACTCCTCCGAAGGAATAGCATCATGGTTTCCCCTCCGAGCTTCCATTGCACAAACCAAATTTGAGCTACACCTTTTAGTTGTTAAGCCGGTAGATCACATGATGTATAGCACCTTATACACTTCATCTATAAATCCATGGGGATCCTCATCTACCTTAGACCCATGGAACTCCGTTGGGTTCATCCTTGTAAATTACCTCACCCTAAAGGCCCGAGTAGGAGCATAAGGGGCTTGGGCCCCCCAATTGATTTGATTAGTAATGGAATGGGCCAATATGATTATAGCATTCTGTAACTCAACCTCGGTATACCGCTGCTCAAGACTTTAGTGGCCCCTCCACCTTCAGGAGCTTTAGGAGCGGGGTACACTAGTTGTCCCTCGGGTATACAAGTTGTTCTTCCTCTTGGGATAGGCATGATCTATTATAGAAAATAACAATCATTAGGGGGGAAGCCTTACGTTAACTTCTATAGAATGACATAGAGTAAGAAGAAAGAAAACATGTCCTAGAATGTCATAGCCTTTTACTCATAGTTGTGGTGCACAACACAACCATGAATAAAATTTTAATCAACATGGTGTGTTGGATGTCAAGGACCATTAACAACCTAGTGCTCTGATACCAAGTTTGTCACGACCCAAGCCTAGGGCCTACACGTGACACGCTGTATAGGGAACTCGAATAGACCCTAAACTAGCCTCTTACATAATACTACCCATCCTTGGTTGCGGAAGACTTAAACAACATCAAAAGATTAGAAATAAGGGAAAAGATGCTAAGGGGAATACTTTCATAACGTAAACATCAAGAACAAGAGTGTCAAGGCCCATAGCATAATTACATAACTTTTTCAACAATACCTCTAAACATAGAAAGAGTGGGGGCCAGGACAACTTTCTAGGCTCACCCTTTTAGTACAAAGTTCAACATAAGACATAACAAAAGTAGGAGTGCAAAGCTAACGTCCTCGAACTTGAGGACTTACCAATGACTATTCTTCAAGATGACCAACTAGCCATGGAGAAGATGAAACAAAAGAGCTTTGGTTCCTACATAGTAACATCATGTAGGCATAGAGTATGTGTTAGTATGTTTGAATGCATTAAGTATATAGGATGCAATGCAATAAGAGATAGACAGCATGGTCAAAATGCATAAGCATAAGCAAGAGAAAGTATATTATCAATATGGCATGTATGATTAATGGTTGAAGTAAAATATGCTAAGTCAAAATCGAGAAATGTAAACCTAATGTGAAGTAATGCTTAACCCTTACAGAAATATGCTTGTGAATGGCCAAGTAATTACCCATTCACCTTACAGTATAACCCTTTTCAGATCTTGCTGTCGATACCTCTACTTGACGACATAGTCCTTTGGGCAGGTAGTATGAGATGCCTCTTACCTTACAATATAATTCTTTCTTATGATTGATTCTATCTTGCGACATGGCTTCATCGGTAGAAGTCCTTAAGTATCCTTACCCTACGACATAATCTCTTCGGTAAGAAGATAGGTGTACTTTCCTTACGATATGATCTTATCAGTGACAAATATCCTTCCTTACGACATGTACTTTTGGGTAGGTTGTCCCTACGTTACGATATAATATTTTAAGTAGGAACCAAAGTCATTCTACCTTACAATATGGCCTTTTCAGTAGATTGTCCCTACCTTATGATATAATCTTTTAAGTAGGAACCATGTATTACTCTACCTTATGGTATGCCTTTTTGGTAGATTATAGAATGTCCACACCTGACGATATAATTCTTTTGGTAGAAGTCATGAAAATAGCTCATCAAACCATCACATTCAAGTATTAAGAAAGAACTTCTTATTTTCCCAAGAACACAACAAATATGAAAGCCCAATAATTCACTTGCAACACTATGGGTGCTTTACATGATGTAAATATGCATATATATTACTTTCATCATCAGAAAGCCACTTGAATCATAAGCCTTGTAATTGATCATCAATAACTCAAGAATTCTTAACAAGATATTTTATCAAACACTTGGCAGGTGGGAAATGCTAGTTCAAAATCATGCAATTCAAGAGTGAAATCATGCAAGAAAAATCAATGTAAAACAACCCACTAATACCTGGAAAAACCTTCAAGCAATGTACATTAAAATACCTTATCATATCTCAAAATAGATCATAGATCGACAACTCAAAATATGCTTAAACAATCACACTTTAATGAAACCCAAATATAGTTCATAGTCAAATTTATAATAAGTAAGACCCTAAGTAATTATACCTAGAAAAGTAAAATTCATGTGAAAAAAAGGTTTGGGCATCATAGGTGATAGGACCCAAAGTTTGAAACCCACTTACCTTAGACTTTGAGTTTCTTGAAATCGGGTTGTGAATGACTTGGAGCTTTGAAGTGGTTCCTAGAATCCAAAACTTGTTATTGACTTTCCTTGAATTTGTATTGGGGCCTTGGTGGAGGCTCTTGAGAGAATTTGAGAGTGTATTCTAGATGAGAGTAATGAGTTTGATCCTTTTGGAGTAGGGTTTAGGTCTTTTGGGGAGGTTAAGATAGCATTGGAAGTGTAAAAAGGTCATTAGAGTAATTAAAA
>JAOTQR010128669.1:11189-22514 GCA_025774065.1 Solanum ossicruentum
TTTGGAGTAGGGTTTAGGTCTTTTGGGGAGGTTAAGATAGCATTGGAAGTGTAAAAAGGTCATTAGAGTAATTAAAATATATGAAAACGTCATTAGTGAATGGATGGGAAAATTGCCAAAGAGTTGCCTCACTGGAGGCTTGAATGGTCATGTGGCACTCCATGGGTTGTGTGGAGTGCCCATGAGCCAAGACTTAGCCTTATAATTGCAATTGGAACACTTGGGAGAAAGTTAGCGTCATCTCACTCTGACGGGCCACTTCATGGGTCGTGTAATGCATCTCGGTCCGTATAGTGGCCCGTTGCACCATAGTTAGACAAGAAAATGTGGCAAAAATACCCCACACCCGGGTAGCACAAGCTGTCAGACCCCACACGACCTGTCAAGGGTGCCCGTGGCACCATACATAACCAAAATTTCCTCCCATGCCCATCAAGCCTCCCTTGAACACATCTTATGGCCATCCACAGGGTCAGTGGCAAGCCACACAACCCGTGTCACTGGACTTGTCACCTTTCTTAGGACAAAAAATGGTATTTTCCAGTTCAAGGCCCCCATACGGCCTGTCAAACACCACATTGCCCGTCAAGCATCCCATGTGATATCACTACACAGGAGGGTCTCATGAAAATAGAAAACTCCACCAAAAATCAGAAGGAGGTGAAACCAAGTGCATTGGAAAGCTAACTCAAAGTGCTTTTAGTCAACATGTTGTGGGCTGCCAGTTCCAAGTGTGCTAAAAGTTATGCTCGTTTAAAGTTGACCCTTGCATTAACCAACACCCATTATTCAACTAGTAGGGAAGTCTTGAACTCATCTAAGTACTCAAAGTCTCCCACAATCCTAATACACCCCCAAACTAACTAAATGAGGCTTGAAACATGGATACATAAGAGCATGGACTTATGGGGTGTCACACTGCCCGTGGCCAACGGGTGGTACAAATGCGACATGGAATGCATGCATGCCAATACCACGAATCAATTTCTATGATGGAAATATAATAAGATAATCGACAAATAATAATCATAGAATCTGAAAGGGAATGCCTAGTGTCTCAACTAGTAACAGAAGCCATTAACATGTCTTTAATCACCATAATCTCACCAATAACCAAATTATCGATAACACCAGACTTTACAAGTCCCAAAATATTCTCCCAAATAGTATCTCAAATACCATTAGTTACCACAACATTTCCTGAATAATATCATAAGTCTGATATTATCATAATAACATCCAAATAGATCTCAACACATGTCAACTTACCAATAATAGTTTGATTTACTCCAACTCTAATACAATCGATATAACATTTTTGCCAAATTATTGTTATACTATCCAATTACACATGAAATAAACCAAATCTTATATTTATCACATAAACATATCCAATACACAAATTCAGTCCAAAAGGTTAGCTGAACCTACCTTGATGCTGAAACTACACTCGAACCAAGCTTTCAGACACTCCAAGCCTATAAAATGAGCTTGAATCAACCAACCACTATCAAAAGTAGATACTACGCGCCAAAATATGAATTTTGATACCCATAATTAGATCCAGGTGAAAAATGGTCAAAATTAAGGTTGAACTTTGAGCTTCACAAATGTGGAAATAAAATAAAATTTATGATTCTATACAAAAAAGAAGTTTATCAGTGAATATCCCTCTAAAATCGAGCTCAAATTGAATGAGAAATCATCAATTGATGTTTTCAAAACAAAGATATGAAAAGCCCAATTTTAAACATTCAAAATCATGAAATTCAAGTGAAACGTAATGAAAATTATTAATTTTGGGGTTAAAAACACAACCAAGGTTTTCCCATGAAAATCCTCTTCAAAAATTGCCCAAAAAAGCTTGAAAGTGTGTAAAATTGGTGAAAGTGGTGACTTCACGATTTAAAGTTGTTTAGGCATAAAACATACTCCGTAAATGCTGGAATGAGTCTGCAAACGGAGATCTTACACACGTGTAGGCCTCCATGAATATGGTGGAGCCATCTACAAACGAGGAGTAGAATAAGATGGACCTCCACGATTATATAGAAGGCTCCCGCGAGTGTGGAGCTTAAGGCATGCAGACCTCCATGAACGTGGGGCCCAATTCGACAAATATAGAGGGTATTTTAGATTGCACAAGATTTTGAAAAATTAGCTCTTGCTAATTCTCAAAATGGACTATCGGGGTCCATTTGGAACTCGATACGTACAAATCAGACATGTATCCCTACCGGAAATGATGATTTGGACTTAAAGTTACTATTAGAATATGATTCTAAGGTCTCACTGATCTGGTACCTAATAAAGCTCATTAAAACTAGTTAGAACTCAAAATACACAAACTACCCCGAGAAACTCTAAAACATACAATAAGACCATTTTTAGCGTATTTCATGATCTAGAAAACTGAAACCGTCAAAATTTTGATTCAAGCTTTCGAACTCCGAAGGTTGACCAAAGTCAAACTACACTCTAAAATCAACTTAAAATGCAACTTTGGGTCCCAAATCTTTGTTTTTACTTCAAATTTAGTTTTGTTACTTCTCCTAGACCAAGTTTGACATTCCAAAGCCAATGGAATCGACAGATTTTCATTTTGATTCTTAAAAAACTAAATGGTACAAAAATTTACTTTTTCAACAACTTAAGCTTCCAAAAATGCGAAAACTCATATTTTCTACTTTTAAAACACTAGTTCTTAGTTCCAACAACACAGGTAGTTCAAAGTACGTCAAAGCAACTTAAAGAAGGGAAAAAATAGTAATTTGCAAAGATAAGTTCAAAAATAACTGGTAAGGTCATCACATCATTCAATAATAAAACCATTATTTGTCCTCGATCATAAGACAATAGAAGGTACCTGAAGCCTCAAAAAAGCTAGGATATTTGGCTCGTATATCTGACTCTAACTACAAGGTAGTTCTTTTAATCTAGGGGAATTTGTTAGTACTTTTAACAAACATGAATCACCTTCACTGTGGTATCATCGGAGCATGAATGGAGTAGGGTAGAGAGACAGTGTGGTGTGTCACTGGCCCTTGGATATTTCTCATTTAACTAAAAAGGGATCTTCATTGGTGAGATTCCTAAACTTTGAATCAGTAGTTCTAAGAAAGTTGATAAATTACAGATGTCCAGATTAGAGATAGCTAAATTTTCGCTTCTCCTTTCCTACACTAGCACTTTGAATATGTATCAGAACCCAAGCCAAGGGCTTAGACGTGACACAACAAATGGGGAACTCAAAGGGACCCCAATCAATCCTCTTAACATATCATTACACATCCTTGGTCGCGGAAACAATAAAATAACAATAAGAGTTAGTCAAAAGGGAACACGGGGCGAAAGGACATCTTTCCTATCATAAAACATCAAAAGTGTCAAAGAGAGTCAAAGCTCATAGCATTATTACATACTTTTCCAACAACACCTCCAAACATAGAACTTAGCAGGGGCCAAGATAACCAACCGGGCTCACCCTCATAATAATAACAATAGTTAATCCAAATATACAATATTTAGTCTAAATATAAGTATGAAAGAAGATAAATATTGTCCTCAGACATGAGGATTCACCAAAAGCTAACTTGAACAATTCATCTAGCCAAGTGGAGGAGAATCAATAGGAGCTCCGATTCCTATATGGTAATATCATTTAGCCGTAGAGTATGCGTTAGTACGTTTGGATGTACTAAGTATGTAAGATGCAATGCAACAAGAGATGGCAACATAGTCAAAATGTATAATGAGAAGCAATAGGTACAATAATAACAATACAACATGTATGATCAACGCTTGAACTCATGCTTTACAAATCATTAATCTTATATAGAACATCATATATATGTATGGGAAGAAAGCTCAACCGATATAAAATAAGACCAAGCAAGCTACAACTTGAAATCCAGATGTATACCTTAGACCAGAAGAAAGGGGGAAGTTACTTGCCAAGGTGAACCTCCTAATGCTTAAGTGGATCCATTAAGCCTTATGTGAATTGGGTACTCATCTCTAGTTCATGGACTCGGGTACTCACCTTAAGACATTCATATTTAGGGTACTCGCCTCATAAGGGTTTGGGTACTCGCCTCTAATCTCTTCACCTGTTATGGCATGTAGTTTTGGGACTTGGATACTCACCTCTAGTACACTAGGTGCTAAGTTTAATCCCACGGAATACATAAAATAATTATTGCTCTAATAACTTGTTAGAAATATGGAAGACATGACACAAGTAGCTCTTAGTATCATTGACCTCAAATCGTGAGTCTAACTTAAAATATAAGAATGGAAATCAACATCACACTCGAAAAAATCAAAATCAATGGCTCACAAAAGGTAAAATCTTTGATAAAAGAGCCTAATTTGGCTTTACAACATCATTAACATTTTCATGAATTAAACACATCCTTAGGAAGCCGAAATTTAGAGTAAAAGTCACCTTACTCATAAATCAACCAATAGATCATGAAAACATTAAGAATCCTTAAAAAGTTATTTTATCAAACACTTGGTGGGTGTGTAATGCTAGTATAAAGCTATGCAATCCAAGAATGAAATCATGCAAGAAAACTTGTAGTAAATCAACCCACCAACACTTGGTAATACCCTCATGAAATATAATCAAAACCCTTCGACTAATCTCAAGATAGATCATAGATTCATAGCTCAAAACATGCTTAAACAATCACACTTTTATGAAACCCCAACTTAGTTCATAGTAAAATTCATAATAAGTAAGACCCATAAGTAAATCAACTTAGAAACATGAAATTTATGTAAAAAGGAAGCTTGGAAACCGTTGGTGGAAGGATCTAATGGTCAAAACCCACATTCCTTAATTTTGAAAATTTCCTTGATGAAGATTGGAATGGCGGCTTCAAGCTTGAATGAAATCTTTAAGATCCGGAATGAATTTTGTCACTTGAATTTTGTGTAAAATATTTGTCTAAGTATTTGAGAGAGTATTGGAGAATGTATACTATGTTATGAAGGTAAAATATGACTAACTATAGGTACTTTTAGGCATGGAAAGACTTAGGCTCAAGATCCAAAGGCCTTGAGCTGAAACAATAAAATTGGGCGAAAATAACACTGGTCTACGATGGAAGAGAGTTGTGGTACCAATACGGATCCACACTGTTGTGCACAAACTTGGGAAAATTAAATTTTACTACAGTTGCTCTAAAATCATGGTCAGATCCATTCCAAACTCAATTTTACCCCCTAAACAAGAATATGAAGTTAGATTATCGATATCACACACGATTTTTGAGATATATAATAATTACGATTTTGGACACTTCCGAGGCACATTTTCGGGTACATTTGTGGTCGTTTCAATATGTGTAAAATAAAATTACTGAATAATTCATTCTATCTATGCAGATATGGAGAATGAGATAGGATGTCTGCTTGAATGATTCAAAGAACATCGCAATGTATCACATTTATTTTTTTTTCTTTCTTTTTCTTCAAGGCCTTTGTTGATTTATTTAATCAAATAAGGCATCAATTGCCGACTATTATGTTCTTTTAGGAGCTATACACCATCAAATGGAGTCCAACAGGTGCTGGTGTAAGCAATCCGAATAAACACTTGTTGCTAGCAAGGTATTCTACCAGTCTTGTTCACAGTATTCTTCCAAATGTGGTGGTAGCCCAAGGTTCTCAATTACAAATTACATATCGGAATCATAGATTATGGTTGGATATTGTTCATAGCTAAGCAATAAAGGTTCTAAAGTTTACTAGACATAGTCTTCACTTTTTATAAGAAAATTCTCGCACCATTCAAATTTATACGACACTATTTTTTTCTCCTTTCAAGTCCTTGCTCTAGTTGAATAAATCTTGTGCACTATATAGAAGGGATGGATATTGCCTGCTAGTTGGTAATAACATTTTATCCTACAATTTCAGTGTCACCTTGAAGGAACATACTTGCCAATGGGATTTTCCTAAAGAGGCAACACACTAAACAACCTATATTTCATTTTTATCATTACGAAATTTCAATTTCTTTGTCCATATATTTGTTATTGATACTTATAATTATAATTATTAGTCTTGAACTAAAAGCATATATTTGTAAAAAAAAAAATTCTCTATTTTCACTTAAAGACCTAACAAACTTTAAAGTGTCAATAGTTGAGTTTTAAATTTATGAATAGTTGAGTTTCAAATTTATGAAGGGTTGCAATCTGGTCTATAATTGTTTTGCAAGTAAAAATAATCCAGAGAGATGTAGTTTCACTTTAACCCTCGAGCAAATGGATTCTTGGCGTTCACCGACTCCAAAAATAGATTAATGTATTACACCTAACCATTCAGTTATTTGAAATTATTGGTTTTGTTTTTTTTTTGTTTGTGTATTGCTTCAAATAACTCTACCATGAAGCTATGGGATGTTGAACTAGGGCATCTTTTCCATAGCTTGGACAGTCACAGGTAATTAATATGAACTCATTATGCCTACTTGGAATGAACACAAGAAATATTAAGTCACTCTTAATACAGTTACACTTTTTAATTGCCAAATGACAGTCTCGATTATTAAGTTTGTTTACTCATACTCAATGGAACTAGCGATACCTATATACCTATTCATTTTATTTGGATGGGGATGTGGGGCAATGGGAGAGAGTGGAGTGACAGTATGGTAACTGTATATCTTTCTATTAGATAATCCAATCTTTATATCATTCTCTTCCATTTTGAATCTAGGAACCTGTCTATGCTATTGCATTTAGTCCGAATGGAGAATACTTGCCAATTGGCTCGTTGGATAAGTGCATGAATATATGGTCAGTGAAGGAGGCCAATATTGTACCATGGAAGGTACCAATGTTGTAGTTTGTTTTGCAAACAAGACGGTTTGTGTGTTTGATATTTGAATGTAAAGATTGAGGAGCATTGAGCCAGAAACTTTAAAATTCAAGAAACACTACCTTGCAGAGAAGCGTTTTTTTTTTGGTTTTTCATCTAGTATCTGATTATCCTACAACTATTTTTTTATTCTTATTTTTGTCACTTGTGAGGAAATTGACATGTCTGTGATTATTTTGATTAGGTGCAGTTTAACCACACCGTCATTTCATTGCTTGAAATTAAACCTAAAAACCTAGAGATCATTTGATTTGAATGTGTTGAACTGATACATTTGAGTTGTTTGCTTTTATTCTTTTTTGAATGTGTTAAAGTTCTTAATTTGAGTGCGGTGTGTCAGAAAGATACTGTTTTGTCATACAAAATAGCAAATTTAAAAGATGAAGGGCAAAAAAAGAATTTACAACATCTTCATCATTTTTGAGATCATACATTTGTACTTTTTGGTCAAAGCATCAACATATATGTAAATATTCTCTTTTTCAAATGAAGAAAAGTTTGTCCCTTCATGTTGATATTCTAACTTTGATTTTTCTTAAAAAAATTTACCAGTGCAAAATCATTTTAGTTGATTTATCTACTTATTTCACTGCAACAAAAATAGATTTTAATGATAATAAATATGTACATGAATAAAGAGTGCTAAAGCCTTTACTGGCATTAGGTAATTGCTACTGGATTCAATGTCTATATAGGGTTAAGGACATTTATAAAGAGTGTTAATTATTACACCCTGTAAAATTATCAAAATATCCATGATGAGAGAACTCTTGAATAATGCATCTTCCAAAATATTTTCGACAAATATGAGGCCGGAATCATGATCAGCATGAAAAAGTGTGTAGGAAAATCGTCTTGGCTTATTTTTTAGAGCAATCGGAAAAGATAATTATTCAGGGCAAAGATATAACTCTACAAAAGTGCACGACATGTCCATGTCGCTGACTTGTCATAGATTTGCACTTAAATATATTTCTAATATTTTTTAGGGGATTAGAAAACGGATCCGAAAATTTTCAAAGAAGAATGTACTGTGAGAGACCAAGTTTGTAATGCGGACTAGGTCCCTAACAGTTCAAAAAATTTTCTTTTTTGGAGGTACATTCCAGACTTTTCCCTACCCCTCCTGAACTTACCCCATGACTAATATAGATCATATAAGAATAAAAAGGGATTTTAAAACCATTCCTAAGTCTACTACGCATTCTAACAAAAGATCTAGGGCTAAAGAGAGTAGAGATGAACTGGGATTCATGGAATTCAAGTCCGAGTCTTCCCAAGTTGACTGTCTATCTTCATCGTAGGTATGTAAGGATACCCAAAGCATAGGGTTTAGTTAATGCACATGCCCTTTCATATACATGATCGAATTGAGGTTTAGAGATTGAGTAGCAAAATCTTGTAATCTTAATCATCGAGTTACTTTAATTCATTGTAGATTTTTCATGCATATTTAAAAATAAATTGATGAATTATATGTTGATTATATGAGGTTGGAGCATTAATTTATGTTAAACATTATGAACTCCAAATTCTAACATCCTATGTAAGCCATGTTGCATTGACTGAATTGAGGTTTTGATTGTGAATGTATGAGTTAAATAACTTAAGCATGAGGAGCATATTTCTTGTATACCTACATAATCAGCATCTTACATGTTTTATGTCATGATCAAGATTGCTAGGAGTCTAAATGACCATTTGAGTTGGAGTGTTGAATGATCTGATGAGTCCTGATAGCATGTATGGCTGAGGGTCATCATTGGTTTAATTGATAAATGAGTTGATGGAGTTTGATTGGAGTGAATGTAAAAATAAGACTAAGGTGAATGGTATGAACATATTTTGGCCCTGGGGGGGTATTGAGCATCGATATGGACAGGAGTAAATAATGACTCTAACCCATAAACTACGTTGCCAACATAGGATAGTTGTGTAGTTAATTCGGGCGACTCTTGTCCTAAAAAGATAGACATTGATTGTATTGATCATCCTTTACTTTGGCAAAATTGGACAGCTGTGACAACAACATCACTTTCGCTGTGTATCACCAAACTAAAGGTGGTAGGATTAGATGTTGGTTAAGAGAAACTCCCAAGCAATGTATGATATGATATGAAATATTATAAAATGAGTTGCATAACACTGAGTCTATTTTTCAGAACATAATTATATTCTTAAATTACATTTGCTAAGTTGAGTTATAGATTGTTGAGTTGATTAATTAGCTGAGTTAACTAACATTTATTTGAGCCTATATTATTAATGATGCAGATATTGGTGATAGAGGACTTCTGGAAGTGCATCATTGAGGTCTAGATTCTTACTTCTAGACTTGGTAAGCCTCCTTATTATTCGATAGAACCCTTTTCTTTGATGTCTAGTAAGTAGTTCTATTTTATTTAAGCTTGCCCGGAACTTGTCTTGACACCTTTTAGAGTTGGATAAAGGTTGTGTAGACATTGAGTAGAGACAGTCGGTTGTTACTTATGTTGCAATTCCTATTCATTGGAAACTGTGATTGAAAGAAGCTTAGATATTTGACATAATCTTTGGTTTTTAATTAAGTATTTCTTTCGTTGTTGAATGTTATGTGATGAAAAGACTAGGTGGTTCTCATGGGGAACAAACAATAGTTCTTCAAGTGCCATCCATGCCAAGGTTACCTTCTCGGGGCATGAAAAAGTTTGTAACAGAGCATAAATTTCAAGAATCCTAGGGAGTCATTGAAGCCATGTCTAGTAGAGTCTAATTTATGGGTGTGTTGTACATCATATTTTATAAACAGGAGGCAATAGGAAACTAGGAATGGTTACACTTCTTATTTAAATTTTGTAAGATAGAGTTTAACTCTATTAAATTATCTACCTGATTCTTGAGTTACGTGCTTGCAGATCATACCTCCTAATCGTACAACCACCCAAAGAGATGCTTCCACCTCTAACACTGAGAAACATCTAGCAGACATGCCTATCTAGATGGAGATTAGAGGCCTGGGTCGACTTGCTAGAGCTGTAACGACACCAGAAAGTGCTCGAGAATGTGCCTCAGAAGTGCCCGGAATTGAAATTTCCAAATATCACAAACTTTGTCCATGATATCAAAAATTCAACTTCATATTCTTGTTCAGGGGATCATATATTAAGAGAAAAGGGTCTAACCCCAACTTTAGAGTGAACGATTCATAATTTCAAATTTTAGTATGACGAATTCCAGTGAGGTTAGCGCGTTGCAGGAGCGATAGGCCTCAGTCCTGTCCAGTTTTTCATGTTCGGACCAGGACTTTTAAGTCTTGGGCCTAAGTGTTCCCATGCGTGAAAATACCTATACTTAGCTTTATTTGACCCTCATATCACCCAAGACATTTCCTAGTACTCATTCAAATACTTAGTCTTATATTTCCCTAAAACTTCAAGTGCCAAAACACACTTTGAATCTTAAAGAATTCAACCAAGCTTCAAGTCTCCATCTCCAATCTTCTTCAAGGTGTCTTAAAAAGCTAACGTATGTAGGTTTATTTCATGGTTTCCTTTCACCTATGATGTCCAAGCTTCCTTTTACTTAAAATTGCTTGATTTAAAGTTTATTTACTCATGGGTCTTAATTATTATGAAATTATTGTTGTTTTACTATGTTTTGAGGTATGAATCGAAGATCTAATCTGGGATTTGATTAAAGCTTTTGATGTACATTTCTTGAGCATTTTACCAAGTATCTATTGATGGTTTTATATTGGATTCTCTAGCATGATTTCACTCTTGAATTATATGGTCTTACACTAGCACTACACGCCCTCTACGTGTTCGATAAAATGTCCAGTTTAAGGATCTTGACGAATTGATGGTCCAAGGCATGTCTTATGAGTTGAATGACTATATCATGATGAAAGGAATAAATATATATGTGTTGAAAACATGTAAGGCAGATGGTATTGCATGTATGAAGCTAAGCGCTTTTTCAAAAATTATACCTCTTGTGATCCTTTTTATGATAATACAAGGTCAATGTTTGATGATGATCTACTCTTATGTTTGAATTGTTAGGCTCTCATATTATTATGTTCTTGGAAATTGATGATGAGTTATTGGGTTCTGATGCTAAGATTTATGTTATTGTCAATTGTGAAGCCTACCAGAAGGGGATTATGAACAATGTTATATGCTTTACCCTCTAGTACAAGGCCACTTTCTATATGTAAGCACTATGAACAATGTTGTACACCTTACCCTCATGTATGAATCAATGTTACTCAGTTTCACAAATCCACACTTAGGGGTTATGAACTATGTTGCCTTCCTTACCCTAGTGTATGATTGAGGTTATGCTAGGTACACACATATAGGGGTTATGACCCTCCTTACCCTCGTGTATAATTGAGGTTATGCTAGGTACACACATGTAGGGATTATGAACTATGCTACCTTTACCCTC
>JAOTQR010128689.1:0-22506 GCA_025774065.1 Solanum ossicruentum
CAAACCATCGCAGTCTCGCTTCCCTCATTTTTTCGGCCACCAGGGCCACCTCTAGCTTCTCCTGAATGGTCTCATTCTTAACCTTGTCACTCCTCGTGTGACCACACATCCATCTCAACATCCTCATCTCTGCGACATGCATTTTCTGAACATGTGCCTTTTTAATTGGCCAACACTCTACCCCATACAATAACGATGGTCTAACCACCATTCTATAAAACTTACCACTTAAAAAATAATTTTATGAATAAATATTGGACCCGTACACAGCACTGGGTTTCGGTAACTAGTCAAAAGAATGTATTTCACTTAAATTAGTCCTTTCATGCT
Organism: Solanum ossicruentum; assembly: GCA_025774065.1. Classification (NCBI taxonomy): domain Eukaryota; kingdom Viridiplantae; phylum Streptophyta; class Magnoliopsida; order Solanales; family Solanaceae; genus Solanum; species Solanum ossicruentum. The sequence goes on from JAOTQR010128689.1 coordinate 331, forward strand.
ATAACTAGTTATCTCAGTTTTCTACTAGCAGTTTAATAATAATCAGCTCCATAAATTGACCTGAGCAAGATACGACTGATCCCCTCTCTCTCTCTCTCTCTCTCTCACACACACACACACACACTAAAAACATGCATTATATGTCATTTCTGTAGGTGGAGTCTAACATCTTATTTGATGCAACCAATACATATGCAGCCACACCCAAAAACTCAAGATCTCATCGACTAAGTAGCTCGGACTCTTCATTTTCGGTCCAGCACCTGTGTTGACATGACATGGCTGTGGGTGTGGACCCATACACACGATCTTGTCAACCGATTTTGGATACTTTGACCAAATTCGAGAGAAAAATTTTGGACAGACTCAATGATTTTTATAATCAAAACAAAAACTCAGGTGAAAGTGAAGAAAATGGAATACCTAGTATATACAGAATTCTATTGCCACTCCCTTTCCTTTTATCTCCTTCCAGGATTCTCAGCTTGATCAATAGTTCCTCAGTTTTTCCACGAATCTCACAATTTAGGTTTCATAACTCTAATTTTTAGATACTTAAATTATTTTTAGCCGAATCCCGACATTCATATCTATATATTGTGTTGTTATTATCTGTCATTCATTTTGTTATTTTATTGTCTTTATAACTTATTGTCTTTATAAATTATCATTTGCTTTTCATTCTAGTCGTTTGGTTTCATATCTAGTATTTTCTGCTTTTGGGGATGATATTTTTGAGATAAGGGTCTTTTGGAGAGAGACTCTCTATCTCTATGATGTAATGGTGAGGTCTACGTAATTTTACCCTCCTATAATGACCTTAACGGCCATTATTAAGTTTATCAGTAGAAATTACTATTTTGCCCTTTCATAAGTTGTTTTGAACCTATTTTGAATCATCTGTGTTATTGGAATTGAGAACTTGTGTTTGAAAAGTGGAAAATGTGAATTTTGGCATTTTTGGAAGCTTAAGTTGTTGAAAAAGTAAGTTTTTGTACCATTTGGAGTTTCGGGTGTCGAACGAAAATCCGTCGATCAATTGATTCCGGAACTCAACTTTGGTCTAGGAAAAGTGCAAATCGAATTTGGAATCCGTATGTGGATTTTAGGTCGAAAGTTGCATAAATAAACTAAAAATGGACTTAAGTTTGACTTTGGTCAATATTCAGAGTTCGGAAGCTGTAATCGAAATTCCGACAGTTCCAATGGTTCCAGGTGATGAAACTAACGCTAGAAATAATCTCATTGTAATTTTTTGAGTTTCCGAGGTCATTTTCGGTATTTGAGTTTTTGACTAGTTTTAACGAGCTTTATCGAGTTCTAGGTCAAGGAGACCTCAAAATCGAATTTTGATGATTCCATTGAGTCTAAAATGTCATTTCTAATAGGGATATATGTTTGTTTGTGTGTATCAGGATTCGAACTAACCCCGAGGGTCCGTTCCGAGTTTGAAACAGCCGATTTTTGCTCAATCTGGTGCAGTCCTAAAATGCTCTCCGCGTTCGAGGAGGTCTATTCATTGGTCACTCCGCGTTAGCAGGCCTAACCCTGCGTTCGCAAAGCTTGGTCCGATTTTTCTCTCCGCATTCACGGGCCCCACTCCGCATTCGCGGAGTTTAAATGACCTGGACCTGTTTTAAGTTTTAAAGTGATGGGTTTTACAATTTTTTTCACCATTTTTAATATTTCAAGCTCAATTTTAGAGGAATTCATCAAAGATTTTCAAGGCCAACCTTTAGGTAAGTGTTTCTATCTTCAAATTTAGCAATTCCCATTACTTTTCTCTTGATTTTGTCTTAAATTTCATGGTTTTGAACATCAAAAATTGGGTTTTTCATAGTCTAAGTTTGAAAACTTTAAATGATGATTTCTCATCCAACTGGAGCTCATTTTCAGTGGGATTTTCACTTACAAGTTCCTTTTCTCGTGTAGAATCATAATCTTCGAATTATTTCCAAATTCGTGAACCTCAAAACTTAGCCCTAACTTTGACCATTTTACCCCCGAATTCAATTCGTGCCAATATGTGTATCAAAATTCATCTCTTTACGTGTTTTATCTATTCTTGATAGTGGATGGTTGATATGAGCTCGTTTTTGAGACTTCGAGTGTCCGGGAGCTTGGTTTGAGTGTGGTATTGGCGTCGAGGTAGGTTTAGCTAACCTTTTTGGGTCTGGATTTGAGTTATTGGATTTGTACATGTGATAATTGTAAGAATTGGATTGTTTCATGGTATTCTGGCTAGAATGTGGTAGAGCTTGTATTGGAACTTGGGCTAAACTGTGTCATCTTAGTAAAATTGAGATGAATTCTTGATATTCGAGATACTTTTGGATGTTATTGTGATAATATGAGTTTTGTGATATTATTTGGGAAACATTGTGGTAATGGTTGGAACTCGAGGTACTTTCTGGGACTTAGTGCATATCTTGGGACTTGTGAAATCCGATATTCTTAGTGTAATTGATTAATGATGAAAGTATGATAATTTGAGACATGTTGATGAATTGTGGTCCCAGTTGTAACACTTGGCATTTCTTTCTGTTTCTATGACATATATTTATCGATTATTATATTATATTGTTGTCATTTATATTGAATTGTGTCATTTGATACATTCATTCCCATATTGCATTGGAACCACTAGATATTGGATTTTTTGGACAGAAAATGACACTTTTTAAAACCCCTTGACCACGGGCAGATGACAAGGTTGAGATATTGTGTCACCCTTTGACCACGGGCAGGTGGCAAGGTTGAGATGTTGCGACATCCCTTGACCACGTGCAGGTGGCAAGGTTGAGATACTTTGATACCCTTGACCACAAGCAAGTGGCAAGGTTGAGATTCTGTATACGGTCTGACGAAGCCCCATGGATTCTACTTGGTAGCCTTAGCTCGGTAAATGTGTACAATCGATTAAGCGACAGTCGTGATTCCAACCCATGCATTACATTCATTCCATTTGCATTGCATCACATCGCATTTAAACTTGCTATTCTTGTCTAATTTTTTGGGTGTGTATGTATAAATATATATTATGTACTAACCTCTTCATTGCAGGTCAAACGGTTCTTAGTTATTACATGATTATCCGATTTCTCTTACTCAGTTGGTTGAACCTATTGGGTACACTTCTGTGTACTCACCCTTACTATGTTTCCTTCATGCAAATCGAGCACAGGGACCCCCTCGTGGTAGTTGATTTCACTCCGGCCAAGTTTCTCTATCATTCCCGAGATCACAGCGATGAGGCTTAGACATCGAATCGTCGTTGTTCTATTGAGACTTTTCTAGTTGTATTTCATACCAGACTTTGTATTTCTTTTATTAGACAACCTTGTATTTACTCTTTCGTACTATTTAGAAGTTCTTGCACTCATGACTCCAGGTTATGGAATTTTAATCTAAGCATTGTGGTTGTTCTATTTTTAATCGTTTCCCTCTCTAGTTGCGACCTGGTTTTGGGTCGTGACACCTCCCTAGACCCCACTTGTGGGATTCCACTGGATATGTTGTTATTGGTGGTAGTGTTACATAAACCTTCTAATATATTCAATTCTTTTTAATTAATTTTAGGTGGAGATCGATTTGAAATTGATCAGACAACTAATGGTCTAACCGAGCTATCAATAGATGAACCTCAAATTGAATGTGTGCTATTTGAGGAAGAATTTGAAGATTTGGAAGAAGTTGAAGAAGCTGTGAAAGAATAGCTAACTTAAATAACTTGACAATTGACAATACTTTGTTGTTATGTATATAGTTAGTTATGACTTACGAGTTAAGTTGAGATGATCTCTTGTTTTTTGTTAAACAAAAAATTTTTACTTGGTGTATTGAGTATTGATTAGTAATTACGAATATCTAAATTGTGGATGAACATCTTTGCTTATGTCTTAAATCTTAAATATTCTAGCTTTCCACTTTCACTTTGTTTCAACTTTCAAGATTTACTATCCTTGTTCTAAGGTTAGTTCTTCTTTTAAATTTTTTTTTAACTGTTTAAGTTATATTTATTCTATTTATTTTGTTGTGTTTATAGGAAGAATGGAAGAGCAATCTCATTTTGGAGAATGGAAGATTGAATTTTACGACATACATGTAAGTTTATTGCAACACATCTCTCAAATTTAGAATATCTCTATAACTATATTTTTATAATATTGAATATGTTTAGCCGAATCCCCACAACTATATCCATACTCGGATTCGTACCCTCAAATCTTAAAATTTAGATTTTGTCGAATCCGACTCTCAAATTTGCATCCATCTCGGACACCCACACCCGAGTCCGAGCAACTTAGATTCAAATGTGCTTGATATAATGGAAGTCATTTTCATGGAAAATACTGCGTTTACTGTTGTGTAGGTTGTGAGTGAAATATTTTCTGAAAACTATATATTAAAGATCAATAATAACTTTAGCAAATTAGAGATTATTCTGATGAAATTTTTGGATAGAAAAGATCAATAACAGTATCCAAGTGTTATTTGAAGCAAGTAACATGAAGTTGAAAGTTGAAGAGGCATTTTCCCCTCCTATAATAAATGGAAAACATTTTCTGGTAACCAAACACCACAAAATGACTTCTTAATGGAAAATATTTTTCTGCAAACTGACTTCAGTCATACCATGAACACTCATAAGTATGGTACTTGCAAATTATTTACAAGATTCATACTCCTAAGTACATTGATATGAAGTTTTCACTTCCTTTGCTTGAAAGTGCCATATAAGAATCCTTCAGACTTTGCAGTACAAACAATTATTGTTAAGCAATGGATGACGTGGAAAAGGAGGAAATTTGGAGATTATAACTGACAAATAAATAAAAGCAAGAGACATTGCAGATGCACCAATCCACATAATAAATATGTGAATTCACAAAATCAAGAGGATTGCCGATATACGGGCAGCCGAAACAAAAGAGAGTAGTGCTCTCCAGAATTGAATCACTTCAGCAAGTTACGAGGTGGGACAGCAGCTGAAGAATAAGCACGTAGGTTCATTTGGAGAATCGTGCTTTAGAACTTCATATAAAACATTGACAACAGGCATAGAAAAGAGTAACTTTTACACTAAGTGAATATTCGGACATATAAAAGTGAATCCATCCATGAAAATGATGAAAGCATTGCAGTGACAGTTACAAAGGATAATAGGTGCAATCATTCCTCTAATCAACTTCCCATTTATCCCTTTTGGTTTCCTGCTTTCACCATAACAAAACATTTTTAATCATTCCTTACTTGATCAAGGCATATGTTAGCTATCGTAAGCTGGTGCAAGTAGGCATCCACCAACAAAAGCCAAATCACATTTATCATCAAACGTTCAACAGAACAATCGCTGGTCACACTGCCTAATTTTTCAAATTTATTAAGAATCAAAAACTTACACTTGATTGTTATTTATCTCGCGTAAATTAAATACTAGACTGCTTATCAATCCCAGAAGTTAGAGCCTCACATAATTTTCTTACATGAGCCTCCCAAATACTTATTTTACCATAATTTCTTGTCACACTCAACCAGCAACTACTTTTGGCTGAAAGAAATAAACCAATCAATCAATCTACACGTCAATCCCACAATCACAGACTAGTTTGGGTCGGTAATTAAATCCTCTATAATCATTCAGCTGCAGTCAGGCTCATTTAATTCCAAAACAAAATTCTTCACCTAAAACAGGAAAAACTTAAGTTATTTAGTGCTGAAATCAGCTGAATCGCGATTCACGGCCATTATATACATTAAATCCACTCAATCAATCAACATCTACACGAAGACCTAACAATCTGACAAACTACAAACAGAAAAATCAGAAACATCAATTATGGACAAACCTCTCATTGATCTTGCTCCTTCGACGCTGTTCTGTCACCGAATGTTTAGACCTTATTGCAGTAGCCTTATCATTATTCTTCCCATCTGTTACTTCCACAACAGTACAACCACAAAAATTCAAGATTTTTCATTTTTACCCCTCAGAATCCAGTTCAAAATATATCATTAACATTAAAAAAAAAAAAAACAATCTTTCAACTACATAAATTAGGAGAAAAATAAAATAAAACTTTAACATACCTTTGGTATTACTACTAGAAGGTGTGACATCTTTCTTAACACCAATCTCATCTTCCTCCTCTTCTTCCTCTTCTTGATGACCCTTCATTGCTTGCATCGTTTTTCAATCAGACTCAAATATCTGCACAAAATAATTTTTTAAAAAATAAAATAAAATTACCTCTCAATCCAAATAGTTAAAATCAACTATATGCTTCATTTTGCATCCATTCCAATACAGAAATCTATACAAAATAATTGGGGCAAAAAATTAAAGACTTACATGAAACAGGGAGAAAGTTTACAGCTTTAGTTTTTTCTGGGAAATTTGAGTTGCTGGGAGAAATTGGGATTTGGGTCTGTGAGATTTGGGAAAAGCGGTACTAGTAAGTTGCATTTGATTGTGGTTGTGAAAGTCGAAAATTGGCATTTTTTGGTATGGCACTTTTTTCTTTTCCTTTTTTTTTTTTTTTTTTTAACTTTATCAATAGTGGAATTATTGTAATTTGGCTTTACTAAATTGTTCTCATGACTCATGTGAATTGTTTTAATCTATAGTATTAACTAATTAATGATTAATATGCATTCCAACCTAAAAGGTTGGCAATTAAACGGAGCGTTAGGTAGTTGAAATTAATTATGATGGAATTTATGTATGTATTATTTTATGTAGGTACTTTTTAATTAATTTTGAATTATGGATTTGAAATTATTACACAAAAGAAAGTGTTAAAAATATATTTGAACTATCTTTAAGTTTCGTATCTAAATTATTGGGAGTGTGAGTTTCATACTCAACCTATTACTTATTATTGAAAAATACACGTCTATTTTTTTTCACGCTCACTATAGTGTGTGTACTACACTCTCTATTTTATTTTATTCTTTAATATCACATCATACTGTATATGGACAAAATATTTTACCTTAATACAAAATAAATAAATTTAGTATTAGTTCAAATTAAATTTTAAAGTATTATTATTTTAAAAAGTATTATAAAATAAAATATAAAATATTTTTTTTCCTCCACCGAATTTGCTTCCCGTGAGGAAGAGTTATGCGACATTATTGCAACCCCAGGCACTGAAGCAAACACCAGTTCCCATGAAGCAGATCACCAATTTGCATGGAGAACCACGTATAGTGTGGGAGGAAGAAGAAGTTTCGCAGATGATCGCTAATGAATAATTGCAGTTTGTTGTGATTGGAAATTCTCATACGGCTGGCCTAAAATACAAGTGTTGAGAAGATTAATACCCCAACAATATGAGCTTACGGGAGAGGTGAATATTGGACTTCTGAGTAATAGATATATCTTGATTCGAGCATCTAGGATGGAAGACTGTGTTTATCTATTATCAAAGCCAGTCTTTTACATTGAGCATCAGAATTGGAACTATCTCATGCGTACTTTGAAGTGGGACCCATTTAGAGACAACTATTGCGGTTGCATAGATATCACTGCCATCACTTTCCCCAAATTTTTTGGTAAGGAAGCAATTTTTTCAATAGCGGCTGCAGTGGGTAAACCCTTACAAGTTGACACGGCTACATCCAACAAAACAAGACCCAACTGCGCTAGGGTTAATATAGAAGTCGATTTGATGAGGGAATTCCCTAAAAGGGTGAATGTTAGGATTAAAAAGAAAAGTGGGGAGATAGTGGATAAGTGGATTGCTATCAAGTATGACTATCTACCCAAGTATTGCAAAACGTGCAATTGCAGGGACATGGAGAGGCAGATTGCTATGTTCTGCATCCTGAACTGTTTGAGAATAGCAAAAAGGAAAATATCAACGAGGAGGTCAATAACAAGGATGGGAACAAACGGAGCAGGAGAAAAGTCAAAAAGCCAAAGAAGAGTTCCAGGCTCCAAAATAAAGGAACAATGGGGCAAGAGGTCGAGGCAATCAAAGAGGTGTTTTGGTTTAAAGGTGGGATGCAAGGCAGAACAAAGAGGGGCTTGTAACTGAGAACAAATTTCAAGTTCTAGAATAAACCCAGACAACTGGGGACACCAATGAGCAGCAACAACAACAAGATGAACAACACAAGGGAGAGGGGTAGCTTATGACCGAAAAGCAAAACAAAGTTACCAAACAATGGGTCGAGGAGAGAATGGGGCCAGATGGTGTGAACAATGGAGTGAGTGACAAAGATAATCTAATGGAGCACAAGGAGAAGGAGTCAGAGGACAGCTCTTAAAAGGAGAAGGTGCAGAAAGAATTGGAAATTACTCCCACGAAAAGTGATGCAGCCAACACTAACTAAACACCAACCAGGAAGATGATAATCTATCAACGACTAGGAAGCAGAACTCAGCCACAGTTGAAGAGGGGGATAAACACAATCAAGGGGAGAAGGTAGCACAATCCAATGACTTACATGTTGATGGACATTCTCCAAGAAATATACGACAAACAAGTGACTTGTCCAGTAACTGCAAGCAAGCTCTGCCAAAGGATAAGTCGGAGGGGGGGGAAGGGGTAATGATGATGGGTCAGAAAAGGAGGTATAAGCTAATGTTAAACACATTGCTAAAAGTGGGGATCTGTCTCCCAGAAGTTGTAAGGAACTAATGAAAGAGAGAAAGACAGGCAGAGTACCTGGGTCAAAGTAGTCACAAATTCAAACAAGGAGTAGTTCACTCAAACCAGCAGGTAGTAAATAATGGTGCATAACATGCTATTTTGGAATATTAGGAAAGTACAAACTCAAAATGTTTTTGGAAGAGTAATTGACCTAAAGAGAAGACATCATTACTCATATATAGCCCTTATGGAGCCTTTCATAGGGGCACAACAGATAGAAACTTATAAGAGAAGGATTAGAATGGAGAATGCAATGGTGAATGTTTTAGGAAAAATCTGGGTTTTTTTTGGAGGGGGCAGGATTGGAGAGGTGAGGTGGTGTATGACACTATTCAACAGCTGACTATTAAGTTTTCTCACCTGATCGATCATAAAGAAATCATGATCATAGCCATATATGCTAGATGCAGTGCTATTGAAAGGCTAGAACTTTAGGAAGATCTAGAATGGATGTCAGAAGGGTTAGACATTCCTTGGGTTGTTGGAGTGATTTTAATGCTATCATTGATGATTCTGAAAAGTTGTGTGGTCTTCCTGCCTCTCAGATGGAGTCCATTGACTTTTTACAATGTATTAGTAATCGTACACTCACAACTTTCTCTTTTTCGGGTAGTGTTTATACTTGGTAAATGGAAGAAAGGGGAAGACAGTGTGTTCAAGAGATTGGATAAGGTGCTGGGCAATGAGGTTTTTTGGCAAGAATGCTATAGAAGTATTGTGCAACACTTGGTGAGGGATGGGTCTGATCATGCCCCTCTCAATGTTTCATGTATATCAAATTTGACAACTATTAGGAAACCCTTTAGGTTTCTTAATTTCTGGTCCAAACATCAAACCTTCAAGAAGGTGGTGAAAAACTCTTGGGAGGAGGAGGCAAGGGGCACACCTTTCATGATTCTTAATGAGAAGCTGAAGAGACTGAAATCAGTGGTGACTATGTGGAGCAAGACTCCTTATGGATATTTCTTCAAGAAAATTGCAACCTTGGAAGATGTGGTTAGAGCTAAAGAACTGCAGCCGGAACTGGACCCCTCATAGGGTAACAGGGCAGCCTTCAGGAAAGTGGAAGCTAAATTGAGAAAATTCCAAGTAATCGAAGCAGAGTATTGGAAATAGAAACCAGGAATGCATTGGTTCAAGGAGGGGGATCAAAATATGAAGTTTTTTCACTCCTTTGTGAAGGGGAGAAGGAAAAGACTTGACATTCAGAAGATAGAGGACAATCAAGGGAGGATTTTGGAATCAACCATGGAAATTGGAGAGGAAGCCACTAGAATCTTCCAAAACTAATTCACTGAGACAAATGACAATATTGACTTCTAGACTCTAAACATTATCCCAAGGCTACTCACTGATGATGACAGATTGGAGATAGAAAAGTGGCCAGATGAATCAAAAGTCAGAGAGGTAGTTTTTGGGCTTAACAAAGACAGTGCTAGTGGGCCGGATGGATTTTTAGGTGAATTTTATCAATCCTACTCGGAGATCATTAAGGAAGATATGGTCAATGTTATCCTTTTCTTCTTTTATGGGGCTAAACTGCCCAGATACATCACCCATACCACATTGGTCCTTATTCCAAAAAAGGAGGTGGTAAGGAATTTCAATGATCTAAGATCAATCAGTCTTAGTTCATTCATTAACAAAATAATCTCGAAGGTCATTTAAGGCAGAATGGATAAGGTTCTTCACAAAATCATTTCTGCTAATCAGACAGGATACATGAAGGGGAGAAATATTGCTAAAAATATCTTATCCGTCCAAGAGATTATTAAGGACATCAACAAAAGAAAGAAACATCATAATGGGGTGGTGAAGTTGGACATGACTAAGGCATTTGATAGGGTGTCATGGATTTTCCTTACCAATGTGATGAGAAGGTCTGGATTTGGAGAGAAGATGATTGATATGGTATGGAGGATCTTAGAAAATAATTGGTATTCTGTTCTGGTTAATGGACAATCATTTGACTCTTCCACTCTTCCAGAGGAGTAAAACAGAGGGATCATCTATCCCCCATTCTTTTCATAATTGCTGTTGAGGCCTTGTCTAGGGCCCTTAACCGACTGAATGATAATGAGAAGTTTATTGGATTTGGGTTGCTTAAGTGGAGTAACAAGATCAATCATTTGGCATATGCTGATGACACAATTTTGTTTTGTTAAACTAACAAGGCTTCGGTGCTTTTGATGATGAATGTGTTAAGAGAATATGGGAGGGTATTTGGGCAGATTATTAACTTGAACAAGAGTTTTTCTACTTGCATAAAAAAACACCCAGTGCAATGTGTAGCAGGCTGAGAAGATAGACTGGTATTGGATAGGATCAGTTTCCTTTTACTTATTTGCGTTGTCTTATTTCTTATGGAAGATTGAAGAAAATATATTTTGAGGGGCTGGTCAAGAAAATCATTAATAGAATTCTTTCCTGGAAGACCAAATTACTTACAGTAGGGGGTAAGCATATTCTTATCAAGCATGCTCTGCAGTCCATTCCTATATATCAAGTCTTAGTAATGAATCCCCCCAAGGGAATAATTCAAACTATTCATAAAATCTTTGCTAGATTTTTTTTTTGGGGGGGAGGGAGGGTGAGAGACACTAAAGGGAAACATTGGGTAGCTTGGGACAGGCTGTGCTGCCTACAAATTGAAGGAGGGGTGGGTTTTATGTCTGTGCAACACATGGTGGATGCACTTTTTGCAAAATTACGGTGGAAATTCAAGACATCCACCTCTTCTCTATGGGAAAGTTTCATGTGGAACAAATACTGCAAAAAAACATCATCCTGGTATGGCTAATGGCCTAGCTGCCTCAAATGTATGGAGAAAAATGATTAAAATTAGATAGGAGGTGGAGTACTATATCTGGTGGTAGGTAAAATCAGGAAGGAGTAGCTTCTGGTTTGACAATTGGACCAAGATGGAGGCTCTATACTATATAGAAGAAACAAATGCTTCAAAGAAGGAAATAGAGGTGGCAAACTTTGTCACCAATGGTGGTTAGGACAAACAAAAACTTTTATCATATCTTTCTGATAAAGATATGGTGAAGTATATTTGTGAAGAGATAAAAAAACCTTCATATTGTGGATGGAAGAGATACACCATAGTGTATGAGGAACTCCAATGGATCTTTTCAGTAAAGTCAACATGGAACCTAGTCAGACCTAGAAGGTATCAAGTGGAGACTAACAAATTTCTATGGGTCAAAGGTATTCCCTCCAAGATAAATTTCTTCTTTGGAAAGTTTGGCATGGTAGGATAGTTATAGATGATAATTTAAAGAGGATGAGAATTAGTTTGGCATCTAGATACTGCTGCTATGAGGGGCAAACACAAGAGACAATGTCTCATCTGTTTCTTATAGCACCTGCAACCGAAGAATTATGGAGGTTTTTTAGTGGGTGTGCTGGTATTCAAATAGATAACCATATCCAATATGATTAAGAGGTGGTGGACTAGGGATGAGAATCCCAAAGTGCAGCAGATTTACAGGGCTATTCTTGCCCTAGTTATTTGGGAACTTTGGAAGAGAAGGAACAACATGAGGCATGGTAGAGACACTCCAATCAATGTTATGATCCATAATATTCAGAGAAGCATCTATTATTTGCTTGACCTGTTGAGTCCTAAGAAGAGAGTAAGGTGCATTAGTTGGCCTATGTTGTTAAACAATTTAAGGGATTATAGGCCTATTCTGTATCATTACATTGTTAGATGAGACTTACCACCTGTGGGGCATCATAAATGCAACACAGATGGGGCTTGCACAGGAAATCCTAGGGTAAGTGCCTATGGTTTTTGTATCAGGAATCATAATGGAGACCTAAAATATGGCCAGGTTGATGTGATTGGGGAAAGGACAATCATACAGGCAGAGGCCTAGTCTATTTTGAAAGCTGTTAAGTACTGGAAATAGAAAACACAGGCCCACAAAATTCTGGAGTCAGATTCCTTAATCATGATTTAAATTTTGAAAGGGAAGATCAAACCACCCTAGGAAATCGTGAAGATGGTGGAGAAAATTACATACAACATACACATACAACAAATCACAGTTCAACATATCTTTAGGTCAGGCAACAAGCTTGCAGATTTTCAGGCAACAAACTTGCAAATTTTCTAGCTAATACAATACTTAAGGAAGGCAAGCAAATGGTGTTCAGGATTCCATACAAGTTCCTATGTTCGAGGATTCCATACAAGTTCCTAAGCTAGGAATACAAATTATCAACATCAACAAGCAGCGGATACCCACACCCAGAATCAGAACTAAACAGATAAATAGGCCACAATTAGAGTAGCTTGCAAGGAGGGGGTTTTTCTGCCTGTTTGGCTAGTATTAGATACATCTACATCATGTTAGCATATTTACATCATAAAATGAGTCTTACATACAAAAAATATGTTAGCAAGCTAAGAGACAAAAATCAGGTGAGCAGATCGAAAGTCATATTACGTACGAAACCAGAACCATCAACCTCATCTCGAGGAAGAGGAAGAGTTTTCCACTATCGACGAGTGTGGAGAGACCAGTCAGCTACAGAAGAGAGTATGAAGATCAGAGGGGTATAACGGAGGATAAGGAAACATCAGATAAAGGAGAGATTCATACCTGTTCAGGAAATATTTCAAGGGCAAACTCCAACAACAGCAGCATAAAAGACAAGAGGACAAACATTTGAAGCATGGTAAGCTAATTCAAAGGGGTCGTCAACAAGTAGAGGAAATGACACACCATTTTTAGAAAGAAAAAAGTGGAACGTGGCAGCGTCCAGACTCGCTTTTAGAGTTGATAATGGGTCGGGTCCCACTATTTCTAAAATAGGCTGTAGTATGCATTTTTTTCTTTTATTTTTTGGGTCAGCCCATCACTTGGAATTCCTATTTTATAAGCTTTATTAATAAAATGTTGCACTGCACCAAAACAATTCATTAAATGAGTTGCATTTTAGATATTTAGAACAAGACTCTAGAATATAGGAATATCCTAAAGTATTCCTCAGTCTTTTCATCTTTTCTGCTTCTCTGTTGTGAAAGATGTTCCTGTGGATTGTTACCTCTAGCTTTCTCCATCTTTGAGTGATCAACGTTCTTCACTTTACTGATGCATTTATTCCTGTGTTCAACTTTCAAAGATTTGTCATCTTCCTTTATTATTTCTCTACCTCCTTAAGTTTCCAAATTCTAATCCTCTATTTTGCAGCTATCCTATCTTAGTTTGTTTATGATAAAAAAAGAGCCTACCCTAAGCTTTTCCATTTAATATTCGCGTAAGTTTTATCTTAGATGTTTTTCCTGAACACTTCTTCTTCTTGTTGTTTTTCTTTCTCCAGTTGAAGCTGAAATGAAGAAAACAAGTTGCTCACTCGTCTTCTCTCGCATCTCTTCTGTGAAGTTGTCATGCCCCAGAAGGGTACTATTGGTGTGGCCGGCACTCAGAGACTATTGTTTGCCTCCAAGCAAACCACTTGACCTCATCGTCACATCAACTCGACAGCAGAAGAATAACTCAGAAAGTAAAACATCACATGCAAGAAAGTAGATAACTGCATGACTACTGTATCATAGCTTATAAGGAAAAGTTTAGATATAAAATACTCATTAAATACTCTACTCCAATGTCTATGAAGCCTCTACTCAGCCATCTAGAATGGAGCCATGACAGGTCATGGACACCTCAATCAAAAGTAAATACTAGAATGAAAATAAGAAGATAAAATGGGCTCCTCCGAAATGCATGGAGGGCTCACCAAATTCAGGAATGTGTATTAATTTGGACCTGCGAGGGCTAAAGTCCCCTATCACCTGTATTTGCATCATTTTAATGATGCAGGCTCAAATTGACTTTAGTGTATAGAATATACTAGTATGCAAAATAGCTCAAGAAAATAAAGCTCGACTTGCTCAACTAGACTCAAGAACTCATGCTCGACTCAATATACAAGGTTTATAATAAAGCCATACTTTTAATATAGGCTCAGTTTAAAACCTCATGCTCAATCAATGTTTCTTGAGAGTTTCTCTTAACTGAAATCATCATCCCACCACCTTTAATTAGGTGATAAACAATGAAACAGCATCGTTGCCACTCCCGCACTTAACTTACCACAGAAAAAGCTATCAACTGTCTCATGGATTTAAGGTAAATGTCCACTTGCGAGACAAGAGTCATCAGATTAGCTGTAACGACTATCCTATGGTGGCAACATAATTTTGTGGGTTAAAGTAGCAGTGTACCCGCTCCCTGCTCGGTGCTTGATACTTCTCCCGAGACTAAATTATGCTCAACTCATCAATCAACTCAATCCTCAGTCAATCAACTCAAAGATCAATGCTCAAGCAAGCAACTCAGATCTCAATGCTCAACTCAACTTAATTTCTCATCAGCTCGTTCAATCAATGCAAACAAATCAAACTCAATGATCATTTAGACTCGCTCAATTTACTCATTATGCAATGCAAACAAGATATTCATGTGTAACAATATATATGCGACTCAATGCAACATGCGCTTCATACTTAATCATGCTCAAATTACTCAACTCTAAATATTCAATTTACATCAACTCAAATATTCAATGAAATGAATAGAATTTCATAAAATCATATGATTTAGGGTCCATGCTATCGAATATGAAGTGCATGTGTAAATCTCATATCAATACTAATGCAATATAGCAATTGTCTCGTGTAATAAAATAGGACCTCATGAATGAATATAAAGATTTAGTATTTGGGTAGTAGAATTTCTCAAATCTCAACTCTTTTCCAAATCTTGACCCAAAATGATGGAGGAGCATGTGAAGAAAGGAATTTCACATTGGTAAGCCTTACATACTTGGGAATGGAAGGAACAATCGAACCTCAATTAATCCTTGCTCTTGAATGGAAAACCCCAGCTCTTTCTCCTCTCCTCTTGCTCTCAAGAAAATCCAAGTGTGGGGAATGAAGAATGAATACCCTTAGGATGGCTTTTAAGACCTTATACAAGTCTAAAAACGTTTAGGGTTTTAACAAAAAGGAATTGGAATGGACAAAAATACCTCTCATTAAAACTGTTGACTGGGTCTGTTAGACCCTATCTACGAGTCATAGACACCTCTCATAAACTGAAAGTCCCAAAAATCTGAGTGTTGTAATTCACCACGAAACCCCTCTTTACGAGTCGTAATATGCTCTATGAGTTGTAAACTTATCTTGTACTCTAAAGGTCCTTGAAACTTGAATCACTGGAATTTGGTATGAAACCTTAGTTTACAATTCGTAAACCTCTCTACGACTCATTAACCCCTCTCATAAATCACCTTTGTAGTTTTCCTCAGTCATTTTCTCAGCAATCCTCTGCATGTATTTATGCAGATCAGTTAGAAAGAAATTAAGGGGCGTTACAGAAGTCCTGTGCCTTAATGCAAATCTGGTTCTATGGTTCTTCCTTTCTGCTAGTGATAGAAAAACTTTTTGATAGCTGAGATAGCTTATTATTTGCATAGCTTTGTTGCCACTGTCATGACCACAAACTTTATTGTAAATATAATAATTGTATAACAATGTGGTCTTCTCTCTATTAGTCGTGTTGATATCATCTGATTCTCTTGATTTTAATTCTGATGGTTGGAATTTGCTACTTAATCATGTTTAGAATCTTTCTGGCCATTCTTGAAAGTTGTGTGAAACTATAGTATTGTAGCTTTTCCACTTGATTGATAGCTATTTAGTGATAAAATCATCTAGGTGATTAGCTTCCCTGAAAACATGCTCTATCTGTTTATGATTTATCCTCATAGTTTCCTGAATCTCCTCTATCCTATTAGCTATGGCCAAGGTACCTTCTATACTCCATTAATCATGTTTTAATGCTCGATGAGTCAGTATTTTATGCATGTATAAATTATGGAAAGATTAATTATTTATTATAATTTAATTTGACTTGAAACAGAGTTTAATTAGAAAAATAAAGAAGATTTTTCATTCTATTCTCATTGATTAAAATTATATCAAATGTATCAAAATGTCTTTTAATTTTGTGATCTTAAACATGTCATAAAGAAAGCTGAAATTAAAGTCCTGTGAGAAGAGGAAAGTAGTCATTCTTTTTTAAATTAAAAAAAATATAGGTCATTCTTCTTCAAACAAAGGGAGTGTATAAATGTCACGACCCGAAAATGGGCGTGATGGCACTAGTCTCAACCCCACCATGAAAAGTCAGCCCACAACTCCACTATGACATTAAAAGTGCAGAATTTTAATAAAAATGAAAGTTCAACTTAACAAAAATCCCCCAAAACCAGGTTGTCACGTGCACAAACTTCTAATGTATTACATAGATTCGAAAGAAAGCACAAGTATCAAATGACATTGTCTCTAGAATAGAACAAAATCATAAATAGGAGTAAGAAGTCAGCTGGGATGACAAACAACTACCTCTCACAAGCTCCACAGGAAGCCTCGGACAAGGAAAAATAGAGAGTATCGCGACAATCTGGGCTCGCAACCTACAAAAGTGTTGTAGCAAGGGGGAGTGAGTACCAAACACACGGTACTCCGCAAGTGAACTAATAAACACAAAGTTAAGTAATATAGAATACCGGTATCCCTAACACTCCAACCAAAACCCCCACAACAACAACCTGCATAAAATACTTAGCAAGAGATAATCCATAACACTTAACAGGTAGCAACAACAAGAACAAGTACACAACCAATCAATGATATCAACAACACACATGAGGACTCAGGCCTCCATATCACACTTCTTTTGGGAGATAGGTTATTTGACATTGAGTATATTAAGTTATTTTAACATGTTTTCCTTCATTTTTATCGTGCCGGAACGTGGCACCCGATCCAATATTTGTGTCGGAACGTGACACCCGATCCAATATTTGTGTCGGAATGTGAAACCCGATCCAATATTTGTGTCGGAACGTGACACTCGATCCAATATTTGTGTTGGAGCGTGACACCCGATCCATCATTTGTGTCGGAACGTGACACCTTATCCAATATTTGTGTCGGAACGTAACATCCGATCCAATATTTGTGATTCATTATTCTTTATCATTACTTCTCACTTCATTATCAATGTTTCATTAAGTCTTCTTTATTCAAGGCATCACTTTGATAGATCAAGTTCAAGATTATAAATGGGTTCCATGGTCTTGGGGTTGCAGACCAATCACAGCAATATATCAGTCAACCAAATCACAGCAATATATCAGTCAACCAAATTACAACAATTAAGTATCACTTCAATATCAGTAACAAATAATCACTATTTTCACAAATAATAGACCTCCATCATTAATTCACAAGTTAACTATTAACATAGGATAACTACCAATTCAAAATATTTAAATCAAGGCCTACATAAATTGTTCTCAATACCTTACATAAGGAGTACAAGATTCTATATACTTAACAAAGGTTAAAAAATTTACTTGCCTTATATAAAGTCTCGAATCACATCAATTCCAAAGCTTTTCCCTTTCTATGACACTCCAATTCATCAAAATTTATTCAAATATAGTATCATAATTATATAATGAATCTAACGACACTAAAATCAATTAATTCGGTGAAAAGGGTAAAATGGTCCAAAAATTTCATCGTTGGAAAATGTCATCAAAAATCTGGAAATTTTTACATGAAAATGTTCTCCAAGTGATAAGGAATTAAGTGGTGAAAACCATTTAAAAAACGGAGCTAATATGAAGAAGAAATCGCAAATTAAAGCTTTCGGGAATAACAACAATGCAGCAGCAAAAATTCCAATTTTTACCTCAAACTACAGACCAAAATCAATTTCTGAAGCTCCCAGATTGTTCTTCTCAGAGAATTATACAATTTAACCTTTTGAATCACTCAAATCGGATTAATATTGAGAGAGAAAATTGAGATTGAATTTTTGGGGAAAGAATGGGATTTGCTGCGTATTTCTGCAGCTTTGAAGGGTTGGGAACGGTCTGCCACGTGGAAAAATTCTATTGGGCCACATCATCGTCTGCTTCGATTTTTTAGAAAACTCTCAAACTTAAATTCCATGCTCCGACCTCATCCAAAGTTGAAAAAATATAATCCATATATGAAATCTTATCGGAAATGACATTTCGTACTCATTGGTGTGGCTAAAATTCTCATAGGAGGTCATTTTATTTCAATGTGGGTCCCATTTCCTAATATCAAAAACTATCAAGGGGGTCAAAACACACTCGGGATCCCCATGAACTAAATGAAAGGTCCTCCTAGCCCAAACACAACCTTTCGGATCCAATGGAAATATCATAATTTGCAATTGAGGTCTCTTTGACCCAAAATCTAAGAAAGTTCATTTAAACTAATTTCGGACTCAAAAACATAAAATATTCTCAGAAGCTCTAAAAATTGCAGCGAAACCATTTCTAGCATTAATTCGACCATCTGGAACTATTGAAATTTCAGAATTTCAATTCGATCTTCCAAACCCCGATTGTCGACCAAAGTCAAACTTTGGCTCCGGTAACAACTAAAAATGCAACTTTTGTCCTAAAATCTTCATTTTAACTCCAAATTAAGTTCTGCAAGTTCTGCTAGACCATATTCAACATTTCGGAGCTGATAGAATCGACCAAATCACGATCCGACAATTGAAACTCAAAACGGCTAGAAAACTCAAATTTTCCAACTTAAACCTTTAAAAACTCTTTTTAAAATTATCAAGATAAATCTTGCAGGAAATCAAGAGCACTAATTCTCAAAATGACCTAACGGGTCATTATATTATCCAGCACTAAAAATCATGTTCGTCCTCGAACATAAGGAAGGAGAAGAAAGAATAATCGACATTACCAAAACCTAAGTTATTATCTTCTAGAGTCAGTATTCACCTCTCCAAGTACGCTTCTCTGTAAGACCATTTTATCAAAATCAACCATTAAGAATTGAATTTTCGAGTCAACCCTTGGCAGATTTAAAATCAAAGGTGATTTTCACGCCACAGACTAACCCATAAATCCAATCTAAATAACAATCCACCAAACCATAACTCAACAATTAGGGTGAATTTTTTTTCTCATGTAACCAAGATAAAATTCTAAACCAATATTGGTCATAATCAAAAGCACACCTAAATCAACCATCCCACATTCTTAATACACAAACCATCATGGGTCTTGTTAAGATTTCATTTTCACAATCAAATTTTTCCATGAGCTTAACTTATAAAATGTGATTTTTAGATATTGAATACTCATTATAGAGAACCAATTTTTTTTTCTTTTTTTTAACCCAACAAAGGAAAAGATCACGTAACCACTTAGCGAATGGTACATTCAAACATCCAGAAACTCTAACAACACTATCAAAAATATTAAATCCATAGCAGTGACTATAAACAATCCTTAAATGCGACAGCGCTACACCCTACATGCCTTATATTCAATCATACATAGTCAAAACATAACCTCAACGATGAGATGAATATTAAGACCGCTAAATAACATAAGTATTTGTGGTAGATCTTCTATAAATTCACATAAGCAAAGAAGTGCGTGTATAACCATTTATATATTTTCACCATCCTAAACAATACTAAATTGATCTGTCATAACTGAAATAATCAAGTCTGCACAAACATCCTGTCTTACTAAGAGAAAAATGCAAGGTCGGTTCATTCGATCCACCACTAAGGATTCGTCTACAAAAATGAAGATACAAAATACTCCTTTCATAATGCCTTTATCCAACATTTTCATTCACATGACCTTATCTCAGTTGTACTCCGTTTTATGGAACTCTACTCCCTAAACTTAAGATTATAGATCTTACTCAATATCCCATCTAACCATCTCTTCCTCTTCCATTCAAGCCTACTTATAAGCTTCAAGGCGTTATTCCCTAGATGATCATACTCATACAAAGCAAATCCTCAATACTTAACTCTAAACTTCCACATGGACTTTCATCAAAAGATCACTAGTCCTCTTCACTACCTCACTACTCTTCCTCAAACCCTTATTATGAAGTCTTCACTAGTCTATCATCAATATTCACATAACAATTACCCCGAGTTCAAGCCTATCACTCTAACCACTTTAACTATATTTTAGAATTTTCAAGGCCACTTAACACTTCTTTCGACGATATCACTCTTAGCTTCCTCGTGTCTCCATGGAACTCTCTCTCTCTCCCTCTCGCTCTATTTGCTGCTCTTTTTGGCATACATAATCACTTTTCACAATTATTACACTCTAACACCTTTTTTTTCCTGCAAGTGCTCAACCATTGTGCTCTCATAAACTTATTTGTATAAGACTTAGACTATTAGGGAGAACTAATCATCATCTGTTCATACAACCCAATCGCT
This sequence comes from Solanum ossicruentum, assembly GCA_025774065.1. NCBI lineage: Eukaryota > Viridiplantae > Streptophyta > Magnoliopsida > Solanales > Solanaceae > Solanum > Solanum ossicruentum. Next base: position 21,338 of record JAOTQR010128689.1, read on the forward strand.
TAGCTTCTTGTAATGACAAATATTACTTACATCAGCCTACTCCACATCAATAACTCAAATATACTATTCGAATTCTCATAACAGTTATATCTTAAAGCCTCACCCATCTGTACACAATCATAGTTACATATCCTAAACCTCTTAAGCCTCCTTTTTCCTAGTGCTTCTCCCTTAATTTACTATCTCCATCTAGGGGGTACTTCTACTCTACTCCTAGCACCATGCTCCTTGCTAGCCAACTTCTTAATTACTGAGCACGCACTACATCAAAACTCTTAGGTCAAATCTCTAACATGGACTATCACTATCATCATGCTATCTCCTCTTTAACACCACTCCTCAAAAATTCAAGCTTAGGGTCTAACACTAACATGTGCATCAATCACATACATCTCTAATGTCGACTTGCAATTACTAGGTAAAAATTTAGGGAACATAATGCTACTAAAATCTCATAGCAAGTAATCAATCAACATATTCCCTCTTTACAACTCATGTACCGCTCACCCATTCCCTATACCTCCTTATCTGGCTAAGCTTATAACTCTATGAATCTCATGAACTCTCATATACAATCATAAGCCTAATTTTGATCTATCATATAAAAAGCACACTTTTTCCTTCTTTAAGAGCTACACTTCACCCAAAATAGTATGAATACTATAACACATCAACATACACTTCCTTCTAGTTTGGGGCACGCACTAACATATTCTGACACTAACTTTTCTCTATATATACCTCATCTCGTCATGGCAACCATAAGATACTTTTGACTTTTTCATCATGCTTATCGCCATTGACTCATCCCTTCACTAGTTACCTAACGGATGCATATCTCTAACTATAAGCCTCAATCAGTCATCACTCTTGCTATCTCGTAAAAAACATGGGCATAACTCAATACCAATGGAGATAACCACGCACGATAAGAGAGAATAAATAAAGGGAAGTTTCTAAACAGTTTCTATAGCCTCTCAAAGATAAGTATAAACGTCTTCGTACCGATCCTTGAGACTCTACTGAAACTCAGCTTGTATGCACGTGAGACCTACGAACCTAGGCTCTGATACCAACTTGTCACGACCTAAAATGTTAGACCCCGTAATCACTTAGCGGTCAATTATTAATTCGGGAAAAATTGTTGGGATTGAAGTATATTTTAAATT
>JAOTQR010128699.1:0-22503 GCA_025774065.1 Solanum ossicruentum
TTGCTCTAGAACAAGAGTTCTCTTCTACTGCTATGGAGGACTTTCCAAATGCTTCTGCATACTACCAACGTCTTAAGTCCCTTGCGGATCAATTAAAAAATGTTGGAGCTCCGGTCTCTGACAACCGTATGGTTTTGTAAATGGTTGGTGGACTCACCAAGCCTTATCGTGGTGTAGTCACTTCAATTAGGCAGAATAATCCTCTGCCTAATTGATTATTATTATTATTATTATTATTATTTTATTTTATTTTATTTTATTATTTTAATTAATTGGGCCAGAGGCCCGTTTTATTTATAACATCAAACAATCAGCAACATCCGATTTGGATAAGGCCCAATAAATAATGATCCAATTTCAAGTCAGTAACACCAACTTATATCGGAATACCAAAAGATAAATGGGGATTTAAGGAAACAAAACAATTTACCCTAGTTACTTTCCTAATCCTATCTTTTGACAAAACTCCGCTCCATTTCATGCTTCCTTGGGCTCCATCTTCCACTTATGTCTTCCTTTACTTTTGGGTGTTCAACTACCTGCATGATGATGGTGGTGGATGTCTTCTTCAGCAATCAAAGGTAAGTGGCGGTCTCTGTTGTTTGTAAGTGTATATTTCTTCACCTGACTATGTGAGCTCTCAGGTGTATGATCTGGTGTGTTGTGCGTATCCATAAAGAGATAGGACCTGGCTACTGTGTGAACCATCATTCTACATATGTCTCTCCCCTTCACTGTCGCTTTTTGTCCTACCAATTCGTTATTGACCTTATCTTTTGTACTGTGCAGGATGCCCCAAGGAGAAAATGAGTTGCTCAAGAGGTTGATGCGATGGTTGTCCTGTAGTCGCTTATGCTCAATCTGGTCAAGACTCTTCCCCCTCAACTAGGTTTGAACATTTTGAGAGCTGAACTGCTTAGGAGTAGCTGTTTTTTGTGATATAAAGCTTCCTGGCCTATTATGTAAATAGACTAGTATGTGGATGCGGCCCATATGTGCTTAGATCTTAGGATCTTTATTTTTGCCATTGCTCCTTGATCTGATTCATATACAAGGAATCATGCTCTTGTCTGTATAAGATCTTCCTCGTCATGCTTGGTAACTGATGAAATGTTGTAAATGTTTGCTTCTGTTTTGTCTGAATAATTGTTCCTGCTATATAGTAAGCCAACGAATTTGCTTCCCTGAATGTATGTTTAACCTGTATGCTGCATGTCTGCATGAGTGTAAAAATGTTCCACTAATTTCACTATTTCCCTTTTCAGTGTTTGACAAGAATATTCCTTAGACTTAGTAAATCAGTTTCAAGAATTATCTGATAAAAACCATGTGAACTAGCATACATTAGGGCTTCTTTGATGGCTATGGCTTTTGCTATCATATTGGTCTCCATTCCTATGTATCCCGATTCTGCATATATTTGGTCCCCGTGTGTGTCCCTCAAACAAAAGCCATAGTAACTTTACCTGGATTACATTTGCAAGCCCCATCTGAATTGAATTTTACCCAATTTGAGTGTGAGGGTTCCCAGGTAACTAATGTGTGTTGCAATTAAGGTCTATGTGTCTGCAGCAAGTCAAAACACTGCGACCAATCATTAGGCAATCTTCTACCCCCGAGAATTGTATCATGATCAATTGTTGGATTGACTTGAGATAGTTCCCGCACAACTGCCTGTAGCTTGTGCTTTTGTCATGTCTGATTATATTTCTTCTTTTCCATAGTTCCCAAATCAATATTGCTGGTATTGATTTTAGGATCCTTTTTTCTCTCAGCTTTGAAGTATACTGCCACCTGTCACCTATTGTGTTAAATAGGTTCCTTCCATTCAGCTAGAAACCTGCACAAGAAATAAACTGCCTCCATAGTTTTTGAGCTATGAGGACTATTGGAAATAAATGATGCAGACTTTCCTCCACCCCATCTTCACAACACTCATATTTTGACACAATAGGTATTGTCATACTCTTCAAAATGTCATCCATAGAAATTCTCCTTTTAAAAGTCCTCCAAAGAAAGAAAGCAATCTTTGTTGGAAGGCTTTTGACACTGGTGTGTTTTGCCTATCCTACCTCCTCCTTTTTGTGCCTCAGTAGTTCAAAAGTTGACTTAACAGTGAAGTTTCTATCTGAGCTAGCCATCCATCAAGCCCTATCATTAGCTTCTTTATACCCAGACTTGATATCAACAACAATGTAGTGTGTCATCTCATTTGACAGGTTTCTGTTCAGAGTAGCTTAATCCCATCTTTGATCAGTGATGAAGTTTTTAACTTCCACTTCATCTTCTTGTGCTAAATCCCCTTCCACATAGTATGGAGCTCGACATTTGGTTCACTTATCAAATCAAAAACTAGAATTGCCTCCCCTTAATTGCCACTAGATGTAAGGCTCTAGTTCATCCCTGATTCTGAGCATACATTTCCAGCTTTGTGATGCACCCCTACTGAGTACAAAGGTAGGGTGCATTTTCTTGCAATACTTGTTACCATGTACATACACCATAGAGAACCTATAGAGGTTCAGAAATTCCACTATAGTTTGGTTGTCAAAGCTTTGGTTAGGTCATACAATGATCTAAATCCTAATCCCTCTTTCTTTTGTGGCAAACATATATTTTCCCAAGCTGACCAGTGCCTCCTCCTCTCTGTCCAAGTGCTGCCCCAGAAGAACTTGGCAAAAGACTAATGCATTGAGTTAATGACTCCTTTGGAGGGCTCATTGCAAATAAGAAATGTACGGGGAAGGATTGGAGGACATGCTTGATGAGGATCATCTTTCCTCCGTAAGAGAGGAATCTATTTTGCCAAGAGGATATCCTTCTTGATATTTTCTTGCCAACTTTCTCAAAGTAAATCTTCCTTCCCCTCCCGTAATATACTGGACATCCAAGATTGATAAAAGGAAAATTTCCTTGCCTAATCCCTGTTAACTTTCTCACCTTGAATGTATAAATCAAAGGGGTTTTTTCATGAAGATAGAAGGTATTCTTTTTCTCTCTTTCTCTCATCCTTCCGGGGGTTTTTTCATGAAGATAGAAGAAACTCTTTGACTTATTGATCAGCTAGCTTGATATTGTCTCATAATTCCTTAACATCTTATCATTTCGATAACAAACTCTATCTCCTGAGAAAAAAATAACTATATCATCAACATAAAAAAGATGATTAATCTCTGGACTCCACTTTGGCATTCCATATCCTTTTAACTCCTTATCTCTATGTAGGCTATTCAAATCTCTCGACAATACTTCAGTAGCTATTATGAATAGAGTTGGAGATAAGGGATCCCCCTGCTTGAGTCCTCTTGAAGATTGGAGAAAACCAAAAGACTATCCATTAACTAGTACAGAACACCAATTGTTGGACATTAGTCTCCATACCATGTCTATCAAAACATCTGAGAAACCAAAACTTTCTCATGACGTTTGTCAATTATACCCAAGAGACTTTGTCATATACCTTTGCCATATCCAGTTTGACCACTGCATTGACCAGCCTATTCCTTCGATTTATATCTCTAATTTTTAATTGAGTCAATAGGACATTCTCTACAATGCTCCTACCCTTCACAAATTCCGATTGATTTGGGGAGATTATTTTAGGCAATACCATAAACATTCTCCCATGCAATACTCTTGAGATAATTTATTGAGGAAGCAACTAAGACTAATCGGCCTCAGGTATGAGAATGACTTTGGAACCTCCTTTTTGGGGATTAGGACCAGGTTGGTGTGGATAACTAATCTGGGCAATTCACACCCATAGAAAAATGCTCTTACTGCTCTCCACACATCATTTTCCACTATATCCCAGCATTTCTGAAAGAATTTTCCTATGAAAGCATCAGGCCTAATTGCACTATCTCCACTAAGCTCTCAAACCACTTTCTTTACTTCATCTACTTCAGGCATCCTCCCCATTGCCTCGTTTTCCTCTCCTGTTATCAGTTTAGGGATATAATCAAGCGTATCTCAATCTTGATTGTTACTTTCCTCTCTGAATTGGGCCTGGAAAAATCCTACTTCCCTAAGCCTATATCAGTTGTATTCTGAACTGGCAAACCCTGTTCATCTATAATCTCCCTCAATAATAATTTCTTTCTTCTCCCCTGGACTTATGAATGAAAAAACTTGGTATTTCGATCCCCAAGCTTAAACCACTGCATCCCCAATTTTTGCTTCCAGAATTCCTCTTCCAACTTCAAAATTCTCCTTAGCTCCGCTTCAGCCTGATACAATTGGGCCCTGTTTTCAGGAGTAGGGTCCAATTCAAATTGTTTTTCTTTAACACCCAGAATGTCCTCCATGGTGGCTTTTTTGACAAAAACATTGCCATATTCTTTTTTACTCCACTTTCTTAGTCCCTTCTTCACAGTCTTCAATTTTGCATGTAATTCCAAAAAAGGATCACCCACAAAATTCTTTTTTCAGCAATTTCTTACCACTGAGCAGAAATTAGTGTGATTACACCAGAAATTTTGAAACCTGAATGCCTTGATAATTTTATCCTCCCTGTGTTTTGCATACAACATGCAAAGGTACGTGGTCCGAACCATCTGTGACTAGATGTTCAACCTCCGTACAAGAAAAAATTTCTAAGAAGTCAGAGTTTACCAGGATTCGATCTAGACTCTTAAGAATGCAAGCCTCATCAATTCTTTCATTCCACCATGTGAAGTTACTCCCAGTAAAATTTTTTGTCGAAGCACAATTATTTATACATTGGGCAAAGTCCACTTCTTCTTGCTCGGTAAAGGTTAATCCCCCCCATCTTTTCATCCTTATGTAGAATTACATTGAAGTCACCACCTATAATCCAAGGACAATTGGATGTATCCACATCCTCAAGCTCCTCCCATAGCTCAAGCCTTTCTAGGACAATGCATCTCGCATACACTGCAGTTAGGAAAAAGGTCTAGTTATAGTGAGTAAGCTTCATTGTTACATGTTGAAAAGAATCCCTAATCACAGTACTCTCCTATTCATTTCTCCAGAACACCCATATTTTTCTGGATCTATTTACCATTACATGGTCCAAACCTATGATTCTTTTGTATTGTTCTATTGCCCCAGGTTCTTGGAATGGTTCCATGAGAGCAATAAAAGAATAGTAATGTCTTCTGTGTAAGTTTGTCAATCTTCCAAAAGCATTTTGAGTAATGACAGCTCTAATATTCCAAAAAATAACTGTGTCAATCATTGATCACAATTAATTGTCTTCCCAACCCTGCTCCTTATCGTCACTTGAAGTGGCACTTTTGATTTCCCTTTCTTTGTCTTGAGACTATTGGTATGTCAGGGAGATAGGTCCCCCACATTACTCATGTGTTGAATATTATACTCTATTTCATCACCTTCCTCTAAATCTATGATTTATTACGATTCTCATCCTCCTCCTCCATATCAGTTATAACATCCTCCTGATTGAGTGTTCCCCCTTTCTATATTGTCCTCCTCCTTGACTGAAGTCTGGACCTGCATCTGACTTCCTCCAGATTTGGATTCATTGGAGACACTAGCTACTGATTGGGGATCCTCCTGTCCATCCTTTGCATTTATTTCTGCTATTTGTGATTCACTCTTTGTGTTAGCAACCGGGCTACTTTGATTACCTTCCAGGTTGCCTGGTTCATCCCTTTATGCGCCCCTTTGGTCTATTGTATTTAGTTCTTTAGTTGCACTTACCCTGTCTGTGGTTGTTGCTTCCTTATTCTTATCTGTTTCTTGAAAGTCCCTTCTACCCACACTTCTATAGATTTTGAATCTTTTTGTTGTACTTGATCTTTGCCTTGTTGACCTTTGTCTCCTTCTTCCGTCAATGCACTAAACTTGATTTTTATAGCCACGTTCCTTTGCAGCGGCTAGGATTCCTCCACTCCTGTTGTTGTTTTCTTCCCCCTGGTCTTCTTCTTGGCCCAATAAATTCTTCATCCCCCGAATTCACTTCCTCCACTTGTGTCTGGCCCGTGTTCTCTACATTGTCTTTTTCCTTAGTCTTTTTCTCCACTTTGTCTTGCTTGTCCTTGTATAATTCTGAGTGTTTAACATAACACTGATCCTCATTGTGCCCATGAATCATATAAGTTTTGCAATATTTTATAATGTAATCATAGCAAATACGAATCCATTTTTCCATGCAGTCATCCCCTCCATTTTTAACACATATCTTTATCTTTTTTGGGAATTCCTTGAGCAGATCAACTTCAACCTTTACCTTCGCACAGGTGGGCCTTGTCTAGATCCACCTGAAGTGGCTTACCAACCGTACCAACTAGTGATAATAGTGGATCTCCCAAAGAAATTAGGAGGTAGAGCAGGAAAGGAGATTCATGCTATTACAGTGAATGTCTTCTCTTCCAGATTAAACAGTGGATCCTATTTAGGGTTCTTATAGGATATGTCCTATTTTTAGCAATGATGTAAAAGGCAGGTTTTGATAGGAGATGAACATAATCTTCCAGTAGAGTATCCCTAATCAAAACGTATTTGTTATTGAGTAAGCCTATCTTACAATCTCCATTCAATTCACAATACTTTGGAATCAATCATTGCAAATATGTGATCTCTAGCCAACCATACAAAAATTTTCCAATAATAGCATATTGGAGATTTTCGTTTCACTACCATCTGGTCCACTTCCAATTTTTTCCATTGGACAATGGGTTCCCCATGAAGGTATGAGATAGCTTTCCTGGGGATCTCCTTTGTGAGCAACTTTGCTGGTTTCAAAAGGCTCGCATACGACACTGGAGGTTGACCAGCCCTTAATACGGGCTGGTCAACGGCCGGAACAGGCCATAGGACTGCGTGCTAACATAGAATGTGGCGGCGGCGACAATAGTAGGGTTTAGAGAGCATTTTTTTACTATCATTTGTTTTTCATTTTAAGTCTTTTTTCTTTTTTTTCTTCTCAGAACTATTATTTACTTTTTTTAATCTTATTTTTTTCTTTAAGAAGAACGAATAAAATTTTAATTATTTTTTCTTGAATAAATTAAACCTCACTTCTCAAATAATGGCAAACGTGGTGAAATTTTGTAAAGTAAAATTTGGGAAGTGTAAAGTGTATGCAAACCTTATCATTGCCTCATGGAGATTAAAAAGTTATTTTTGAACTACCCTCAGATCAAATATATCCCTTGTAGGTAAAAACAAATAATAGCTATACAATAATAACTAAAACAAATGGAAATGCCAATCTTATAGAAAAGATAATAAAAGCAGCAAATTAATCGAAGAGCAACAACAACACAACTATAATAGTGTGACCAGTTCTGTGATAAGTCTGAAATTATCACAAGGTAAGTCAATATTCTACCCCAACTAAAGCTTCTACCTTAATACACGACTCCACTCCTTTCTCTCTAAGGTCATGTATTCGATAATATGAAGTTGTGTCATATCCTTTCTAATCACCTTTTAACACCTGGTGAAAAGACTAAAATACCCCTAGAATTGACCTTGCGCATAACACGTCTTTCCATGCTCAGTTTGCAAATACGAGACCATATTTGCGATCAGTGCAAAACACTAAATCGGAAAATGGTCTCGGCTCGATTTTAACACAAATGAGTCAAATTAATTTTTTTCCAAAAAATTCATAAAACAGTGAGCTTTCCGCACACCTTTCGCGACGTGCTAGGAACGCAGAATCAAACTTGTTTCTTTTTCAAAATTTTGAGAAATATGAGAATTTGTGAAAACCAGTCATTTTACACTGGTGCGCGACGCGTACCAGTAGAAAAATGTGTTGTTTCTTTTCTTTTAATTAGAAAGGGTAGTTTCGACCTTTCCCATACCCTATAATTCTAAACTAGTCGATTTTAAGTCGAAATTTAGGCCCTAAATGCTTACTTTACACCTTCATTCTTTCAAAAACGCTCTCAAGAAACTCACGCACAAGAAAATCAAGATCGTAGTAGCACTCAAGAATTCTTTCCAATTCTTCAAGAATTCTTTTCCCAGGTATGTAAGGCCACTCTAAAACTATTTTTGAGAATATTTTAGAAAATATAACTTAGTTTTTCATCCGAGAAGTTTCAAGCACTAGTTAAGATTAACTTCATGTAATTTCTGTGAAGTTTAGTAAATTTCCAATTTTTACATATAGATTCTTGCTAAAGTATAATGATTCTTGATTCTTTACTTGTTACATATAGTATTGAAACCAAGCTTTATAGTTAAGAAGGGTTTCTTGTAAATTTCATGTCGGTCTCATGAACACCTATAAAGCTTATAACTTTGAGATAGATTAAATAATCATTTGCTCAAACTATTTTTGCATGTTAACTGAGTAACCTATACGTTTGAGAATATTCAAGAAGATATTATTTTTTAGTCAAGTTAAAGAATTTAGTTGAGAAAGCTAAGTAGTAAGTTGGGCTAAGTCCCCGAGAGATTAGATTTTAAGAATTTCAAATCTTTAAGTATGAGCTATACAAAAGTATTTTGGGAGTAGTATTGAGCACTGATATGAGTGAGAGTAGAATTAATTACTTGAACTCATAAACTATGTAGCCAACATAGGATAGGATTGTACCTAGGTACATTCCTTATTAGCCACTAAGATGATCCAGTTTTGGGATGGATCCACTCCCCTAATTCTTCGTCCCCTACCTTGGGAAACTACGGAACGACTCTGGCAGTGTGGGCAAGATGATGTATCACCACGAACCTCATAGTGGTGGTTTTCGGTTAGAGAAACTCCCCAAGATAAGAAGATGTGTTTTACTTACAAGTTTTCAGCATGTTAATTTCAGCATGTTAATTTCAACATATAAAGTATCTACTATTATTGTTATTTAATTATGAGTTATGTTGATGTCTTTTTGAGAAATATTATGTTATTCTGAGTTACTATTTTGGCCATCTTACATACCGTACATTCCACGTACTGACGTCCTTAGGACCTTCATCATTTTACGATGCAAACGCAGGTGACAGAGTTCTCAGCAGCCGCTTCGTTGAGAACTAGACAACTTCTAGTCAATTGGTGAGGCCTCTTCCCAGTCAGAGGCTCTTGAGTTATTTTTGTTTATTTTAGCACTTATTTTAGTTCTGGCTACTTAAGGCCTATCACTGTAGTCCTTTCAGACAGCTTTAGTAGAGGTTCTGTAGACTACGTGTCAGTATTCTGGTTCTAGTTTATTCAGTTATTGCTTATGAACTTTGAAACTCAGTTTATGCCAATAATTCTTGTTTAGCTTGTTACTTTTACAACCTTTCCACTATTTTTAAAATCTTCCATTGAGTAAATATCCAGGCCAAGTGGTTCTCTTAGGACTAGAAATGATTTCCGAGTGCCGTCCACGTCCAAGGTGTAGGTTCGGGGCGTGACAAACTTGGTATCAGACCATAGAGTTCAAGATTCCTAGGGAGTCCATGGAACCATGTCTTGAGATTCCGTATTATGGGTGTGAAGCACGCCACATTTATAATGGGGAGGATATGGGACATCAGGATGTGACATAATTAATTGTGATCCCTTGTCTCGTGCTTCAGAGTATATCTCTTTAAAGTCCTTCTAACCCATGCATTTGCGTCGTATTTTTCAGATCATGTCTCCTCGCAGAGATAACGAACTAATAAGGGGCATAGGGCGCCCAGCTAGGAGAAATACAAACCAGCCTGGTCGAATTCCTGAGGAACCTAGAGGTCTAGCTGTGCCTGTGGAGCAGCCACAACAAGCAGATATCTCCAACGCTGAACTTTGCCAGTTCATCAAGACTTTGGCTCAGGCGGTACCATACAGGGATGTCACCAGGGAGATGGCAAAAATGATAGGTCAGATACCACCAGAGTTAGGGAGTTTCTAAGGATAAACCCACCAGAATTCACGGGGTCTAATGTGAAGGAGGATCCTGAGAACTTCATTGAGGAGCTCCATAAGGTGTTCCAGGTTATGCGTATAGGCGATGCTGAGCGGGTTGAGTTAGTTGCTTACAAATTCAAGGGGGTAGCTAGACTCTGGTTTGATCAGTGGAAAGGAAGAAGGACAGATGGGGCACCAACGATGAGTTGGGCGGTGTTTGAGGAGGCCTTTTTGGGATAGTACTTTCCCAGAGAGATGAGGCGCGCAAAGGTAAGGGAATTTCTGAATCTGAAGCAGGAGAATATAAGTGTTCGGGAGTACAACCTCAAGTTTACTCATCTGTCCCATTATGCTCCAGCTATGGTGGCAGACATGTGTACTAAGATGGATCTTTTTGTGTCAGGGATCTCTCGAATGACTAAGAGAGAGGGTAGGAGTGCGATGCTGATTGGGGATAGGATGTAGCCTGCTTGATGACATATGTGCAGTAGATAGAGGAGGAGAAGATGCAGGATAGGGAAGAGTTCAGGAGCAAGAGGGCTAAGACATCAAGCCAGGAGATAAGTACGAGGGGGCTGGAGGTGGAAATCACTTATCTTTTCAGCCTAAGACAACCAGACCAGCACCTTCATCCGCTAGTGCACTTACACCGAGAGTCAGGAATGAGCACGGATTACAGCATTGCAGGTTTCCAGGTAGGCAGTCACAGGGTAGCGTAGCTCAAGGGGTGAACCGTTATCCTACTTGTGGTAAATGTTGTAGGTCTCATCCTGCAGAGTGCTTTATGGGCACAAATGGCTGTTTCAAATGTGTCAGGTGGGGCACTTCTTGAAGGATTGACCTATGGTGAAGCAGAATATGAGAGATAACAGATCAAAGACAGTTTCTTCAGCACCACCGGCTAAGCCACCTCATAAGGGCACTACAGTAGGAACAAGCAGGGGCACAAACCGCTTGTATTCCATGGGCACCAGATAGGAGCAGGAGAACTCACTAGATGTGGTTACGGGTATGCTCAAAATCTTTATTTATGATGTCTATACATTATTAGACCCAGGAGCCACATTGTCTTTTGTAACCACATATGTAGCTGTGAAGTTTGGGGTTAATCTAGAATGTCTTCTTGAGTATTTCAGCATTTCTACTCCTACTGGAGAGTCTATTTGAGCCTAAAGAATCTATAGGGGTTGTCCAATCTCAGTTTGTCACAAGATTATTGTGGCTAATTTGGTGAAGTTAGACATGGTAGATTTTGATGTCATCCTAGGCATGAATTGGCTTCATGATGGGTATGCCTCCATTGGTTGCAGAACCAGGGTAGTCAAATTTCAATTTCCTAATGAACTAGTCCTAGAGTGGAGGGGTCGCTTAACTTTTCCTAAGAGTCAGTTTGTCTCATATCTCAAGGCCAGAAAGTTAATTTCCAAAGGGTGTATATACCACTTAGTCAGAGTTCAGGATTCTCGTGCCGAGGAACCATCTCTTCAGTCTGTCCCCATTGTGAATGAGTTCCCAGAAGTTTTTTCTGAGGATCTTCCCGGAGTCTCTCCTGATAGGGAGATAGACTTTGGGATAGACACTCTTCTAGATACTCAGCCCATATCCATCCCTCCATACCGTATGGCTCCTTCGAAGCTAAAAGAGTTAAAGTTGCAGTTGAAAGATCTCTTAGATAAGGGTTTCATTAGACAAAACGTCTCACCTTGGGGTGCTCCAGTCCTGTTCGTGTGTAGAAAGGACGGTTCTCTATGGATGTGTATAGATTACCGTCAGTTGAAAAGGTCACCATTAAGAACATGTATCCTCCTCCTTGAATTGATGACTTATTCGATCAACTTCAGGGTGCTACCTGTTTTTCCAAATTAGATCTCAGATCTGGGTATCATCAGCTTAAAGTTAGAGAGAGAGAGACATCCCTAAGACAACTTTCAAAACTCGCTATAGCCATTATGAGTTCTTGGTCATGCCCTTCGGGCTGACAAATTGTAAAACCCCACATATTACAATACTAGTAATATACAAATGAAACATGACATGGTTTGGTCAAATTAGTGCTCATTTTAAAAAGTGCTTGAATCTCATATTAGAGGATGATATGTATGTCTAACACTTAAGAGAGTCGAGTGTGTATAAGTTTCAAGTCAAATTAAGGAAATCGCGACCCTAAACAAAGTGAGATAATTGAGGTGCTTGTAGGACTTAGGAAGCTAGTAGGTGAGTCACCTACTTGCTTAGCTTAAACTTGCTAGCTAGACAGAGATGAGACCCGACCCCGAATTTGTCCAAGTACAATTATGGATAAAGTCCGTGTTAAGGGTGTAATTTTAGACCATGTTTTAGCATCATAAATGGACTTTGTTTTCAGCCCAAGAAGAATATAAAAAGGTCTCAAGTACATCACATTCCACTTGACTATTTGGGCCCAAACTGAGTTAAGAGAAATTAGGAAAATGGGCAGCCAAGGCTCATCAACTTTGAGACCCAATTAGACCCAAGTGAAAGGGCCAAGCTACTGCATCACTACCTTGATAATGTGAGGCTTAAATCACACAAGGAATTCAGCCAAAATTTCCTTTAAAAAGGATTACAAATAGCACCTTTAAGTCATTCTTAACTTGGAAAAAAATCAGCTTTCACAAGCTTTCTCTCTACACTTTCTTAACCTAGCAAAGCAGCCACAAGAAGACCTTTAGGGTACTTGGAGATGCCCTACACCTTGAAGGTAATGATAAGTAAGTTTACTTATATGTTTAGTATGGTTTTCTTATGAAAAACAAGAGACTATGTTGGTTATGTTTATGCTGAAGTGGTTGGACAACATGTATTCCAAAACTTGTTATCCATTTTTCTTGTATATTTGGAAGTTTTTCTCTTTTTTGTTGGATTGATTATGAAGGAAGGCTACTGTTCTTAATGAGTATTAGTCCTATAATGATGTATAAAGGTTGTTTCACCATTTTTACAATCCGCGAAAGTAAGTTCTTATGTGATATCGTAATTGCACTTGTAATAGAAACTTGTGGGCTGATTGATTGAGGACTATGGTCTCACGTCCTCCACCTATTTTGAGGGATATTTTTGAACTATTTTAGGACTGGTTTTATGTGTATGTATGGTGGGGACATTTTGGTTAAAGTTGTAACAAGTTTGGAACTGTCGACGTCGAAATTTAGTGAAGGGATATAACGTTATGTCGCCTATTTATATGTTGCATAGAATTATTATGTGTTGTGCTTTGTGGGCTATTGTAAGACTGTTATGGCACTAAAATAGTCTGCACATGATATGTATATGAAAATTTATATTAGAAAATATAAGTAAGGATGGAAATGTTGAAAGAATACGCTCGGGTTTATAATTATCTGCTTACTGCCCGTATGTTTATTTTTTTAATGAGATTGGGCTGACAAGATGTATCTATTGGCTTCTAATGCTAGTTTTATCACCTACTATATTGTAGATAAATATTTAGAAGAAAGGAATGTTATCTCGAGGGAATAGCGAGGTATGTAAGGCTACTTGATTTCGTATTATTTGGCATGAAACATAGATTCCCCCTTGGCACATAAAGGCACTTACCAATTCCGGCACACCTATTAATCATGTATCAATTCTCTCATATGTTCATATGCTATTAATCATGTATCAACTCTCTCACATGTTCAAATGCTTCCATACACAGTCACCTTCAAATCTGCACACATACTTAGATACCAAGATGCATGAGTTCATTCTACTAAATAAAGTTCATGTGTTGTTCTAGCTCCTAAGCATTTCATTATTTGTCTAACCTACTTCTTTCTTTATGTTGTTGTCTTTTATAATTTTTTACATGTCATATATTGTATCTACAATCCTACAACTCCAATATTACGACCACCAAAAGAATCATCTCAAAGGTAATTAAAAGATAAAGTAAAGTATATTACCTATTGATGGGTGGTAACCTGAGGGGTGGAAGAATCACCTAGCCAGGGTCAATCCTATCACGGGGGGTAGCCCAAGGGGTGAAAGGAAAAGCCTAGCTAGGGACGATCCCGATATAGATTTGCCACTGATCAGCTGGTCATTTGTATTACATGTTGATACAGATTATACAGTAAAGGTAATGTAATATAAAAGAACATAAAGTATATGATCCCACAATATAACTAAAGGTGGTCTCTTATCCTACACCAGTGTATAGTTTCATTTGAGTTGTTACTTCATATATAATATTTCCTATCTTACATATTCAGTACATTTTCTCGTACTGACGTCCTTTACGGGAGACCTGCATTTCATGCTGTAGGTACAGGTGCTAGTAGATCTCCCCAGTAGGAGTACAGGATATCCAACTGCTATTAGCAAGCTCCATGTTGCTTCGGAGCTTTGTGCGTCTAGAGCTTATATTTTTGTTCTGTATAGTTAGTCGAGGCAGGGCCTATTCCGACCCTTATCAGACACTTTTCCTTATCCAGATGCTTTTTAGACTATGTAAATTAAAGTGTGGTCATGTCTCCTACTTTAGACACCGTGGCCCCAACGACCTAGCCGTATGCATTTCCTTTTGGCTTATTGCTACTGTTTACTTTCTTAAAGGCATGTTGAATGTAGAAATCCCTTATAATATGTATAGAAAGCGCATAGATACAAGTTGGTTCTCCCGGGCCATATTAGCAACGGGTGCCAGTCCGCCTTAACGGGACTTTGGGCATGACACGAATGCACCAGCAACTTTCATGGATCTTATGAATAGGGTGTTAAGGTTGTTTAGATATGTTTGTTGTTATGTTAATAGATGATATCTTGATCTATTCTCGTACAAGAAGGAGCATGCAGGCCAACTTAGGATTATCCTTTAGACCATTAAGGATCAACAACTATACGCCAAATTTTCTAAGTGTGAGTTTTGGTTGGCATCTGTGGTATTTTTGGGGCACATTGTGTCTGGTGAAGGTATCCAAGTTGATTCCCAAAAGATTGAGGTAGTAAAGAATTGGCTAAGGCCCACAACTCCCATAGAGATAAGGAGTTTCTTGGGCTTGGAAGGTTACTACAGGTCATTTGTAGAAGAGGTTTCTTCTATCTCAGCTCCCTTGACTAAGCTAACTCAGAAGAAGACTAAGTTCGAATGGTTAGAAGCTTATGAGAAAAGTTTCCAAAAGTTGAAGACTACGCTAACCACAACCTTAGTCTTATCCCTACCGGAGGGAGTTGATGACTTCGTGGTATATTGTGATGCTCCAGAGTTAGCTTGGGCTGTGTATTAATGCAGAGAGGTAAGGTGATAGCATATGCCTCCAAACAACTTAAGATTCATGAAAAGAATTACCCAACTCATGATCTTGAGCTTGCTGCGATGGTGTTTGCTCTGAAGATCTGGAGACACTATCTATATGGTGCGCACGTGGAGGTATTCACGAACCACAAGAGCTTGCAGTATGTATTTGGCCAGAAGGAGCTGAATTTGAGGCAGAGGAGACGCTTGGAGCTGCTGAAAGACTATGATATAAGTATCCTCTATCACCCTAATAAAGCTAATATAGTTGCTGATACTCTTAGCAGGGTGACCATGGGGAGCACAACTTACGTTGAGGATGAAAGAAAGAGTTAGCTAAGGAGGCTTACAGACTAGCCCATTTGGGGGTGTAGATTGAAAATTCTGATGAAGGTGGGGCCATTGTCAGAAAAGGGTCAGAGTCATCCTTAGTGGTAGAAGTGAAAAAAAAACAAGATAGGTATCCCATCCTTCTCCAATTGATAGAAGTTGTTCAGAAGTAGAAAGTATTAATGTTCTCAAAAGGGGGAGATGGTGTCCTGAGATACCAAGTCAGATTGTGTGCCAAGTGTTGATGGCCTTAGAGATAGGATCTTGGTTGAGGCTCATAATGCCAGATACTCTATCCACCCTGGTGTAACAAAGATGTATAGAGATTTATGAGAAGTCTATTAGTGGAGTGGTATGAAGAATGATATTGCAGATTTTATGTCTAGATGCCCAAATTGCCAGTAGGTTAAGGTAGAGCACCAAAGGCCTTGTGGTGCAGCCCGGAACATAGAGATTCCAGAATGGAAATGGACTTCCTAATGGGCTTACCTTCCGTAGACATCATCATTTGATATGGGTCATAGTAGATAGAATGATCAAGTCATCTCACTTTCTACCTATCAAGATGACTGATACGGCCGAGGATTATGCCAGACTTTATCTTAAGGAGATTATTACGTTGCACGGGGTCCCTGTATCTATTATTTTAGACAGAGGAAGCCAGTTTACAGCAAAGTTTTGGAAGTCCTTTCAGAAGGGTCTTGGTACGAAGGTGAATCTTAGTACAACTTTCCATCCGCAAGACAGACGGGCAAGTAGAGCGAACTATACAGACCTTAGAAGACATGTTGAGGGTGTGTGTGATAGACTTTAAAGGTAATTGGGATGATTATTTTCCCTTGATTGATATCTCTGAAAATAATAGCTTTTTGGCCAGTATACAGATGGCACCGTATGAGTCCCTTTATGAGAGAATGTGTAGATCACCCATTGGGTGGTTTGAAGTTGGTGAGGCAGGGTTGATAGGACCTGATCTAGTCCATCAAACTATGGAAAAAGTGAAGATTATCTAAGAAAGGCTCAAGACAACTCAGAGCTGACAAAAGTCTTACATAGATGTTAGAAGGAGAGACTTGGAGTTTGAGGTAGGCAATTGGATATACCTAAAGGTATCTCCAATGAAGGGAGTCACGAGATTCAGAAAAAAAGAGGAAGCTCAGCCCAAGATATATTGGTCCTTACAAAATCTCGAGGAGAATGGATAACGTTGCTTATGAGCTAGTGTTACCAACAGAATCAAGTGCTATACATTCGGTATTTCATATTTCCATGCTTAAGAAGTGCTTGGGAGATCCCTCTCTAGTTTTCCCGGTTGAAAGTGTTGGAATTAAGGACAATTTGTCATATAAAGAGATTCTGGTGCAAATACTAGACCGGCAAGTTCATAAATTGAGGACCAAGGAGATTGCTTCGGTGAAGGTTTTATGGAGGAATATATTCGTTGAGGAGACTACTTGGGAGGCAGAGGAAGATTTGAAGGCGAAGTATCTACACGTGTTCATTGGCCTAGATGAGGACCTTGAAGGTAAAATTCCATAAACTATCTTGGGGATTTATGTTTGATAAGTTTGAAAATCTTGTGATTTGAGCTAGCTTTTGTTTGTCTCGTTATCATTTGAAGATGAATGGTCCCAAGGGAGAGATATTAAAACACCCAGTGAAAAGACTAAACATGTATTCCCATGCTCCGTTTGAAAATCCGAGACCAGATTTGCGATCAGTGCGAAAAACTGCGTCGAAAAATGGTCTTGACTCGATTTTAACACGACCAAGTCAAATTAATTTTTTTCCAAAAAATTCATAAAATAGTGAGCTTTCCTCGACCCTTCTGAGACACACTAGGGACACGAAATCACACTTGTTTCTTTTCCAAAATTTTGACGAAATCTGAGAATTTGCAAAAACTAGTCATTTTACACTGGTGCACAACGTGCACCAATACAAAAATGTGCTATTTCTTTTCTTTTAATTGAGAAAAGTAGTTTCGACCTTTTCCACACCCTATAATCCTAAACTAGTTGGTTTTGCGTCAACATTTAGGCCCTAAACACTCATTTTACACCTTCATTCTTTCAAAAACGTTCTCAAGAAACTCATGCGCAAGAAAATCAAGATCGTAGTAGGGCTCAAGAATTATTTCCAATTCTTCAAGAATTCTTTTCCTAGGTATGTAAGGCTACTCTAAAACTATTTTTGAGAGTATTTTAGAAAATATAACTTAGTTTTCATCCGAGAAATTTGAAGAACTAGTTAAGATTAACTTCATCTAATTTATGTAAAGTTTAGTAAATTTTCAATTTTTACATATAGATTCTTGCTAAAGTATGATGATTCTTGATTCTTTACTTGTTATATATAGTATTGAAACCAAGATTTATAGTTAAGAAGGGTTTTCTGTAAATTTCACGTGGGTCTCATGAACACCTTTAAAGCCTATAGCTTTGAGATAAATTAAAAAATCATTTTCTCGAACTAATTTTGCATGTAAGTTGAGTAACCTATATGTTTGAGAATATCGAGAAGATATTAGTTTTTAGTCAAGTTAAAGAATCAGTTGAGAAATCTAAGTAGTAAGTTGGGCTAAGTCCCCGAGAGATCAGATTTTAAGAATTTCAAATCTTTAAGTATGAGTTATATAAGTATGTTTTTGGAGTAGTATTGAGCATCGATATGAGTGAGAGTAGAATTAATTACTTAAACTCATAAACTATGTAGTCAGCATAGGATAGGATTGTACCAAGGTACATTTCTCATTAGCCACTGAGATGACCCAGTTTTGGATGGATCCACTCCCTTAGTTCTTCGTCCCCTACCCCAGCAAAGTATAGGATGGCTCTGACAGCGTGGACTAGATGTTGTATCACCACGAAGCTTATAGTGGTGGTTGTTAGTTAGAGAAACTCCCGAAGCTAAGAAGATATGTTTCACTTACAAGTTTTCAGCATGTTAATTTTAGCACATAAAGTATCTATTATTATTGTTATTTCATTATGAGTTATGTTGATGTCTTTTTAAGAAATATTATATTATTTTGAGTTACTAATTTGGCCATCTTACATATCGTACATTGCACGTACTGATGTCCTTAGGACCTGCATCGTTTTATGATGCAGATGCAGGTGACAAAGTTCCTCAGTAGCTGGTTCATTGAGAACTAGACAGCTTCCAGTTAATTGGTGAGGCCTCTTCTCAGCCAGAGGCTCTTAAGTTATTTATGTTTATTTCAGCACTTACTTTAGTTTTGGGTACTTGGAGCTTGTCCCAGTAGTCCTTTCAGACAACTTTAGTAGAGGTTCCATAGACTACATGTCAGTATTCTGGTTCTAGTTTATTCAGTTATTGCTTGTGAACTTTTAAAATCAGTTTATGCTGACAATTTTGTTGAGCTTATTACTTTTACAGTCTTTCTACTATTGTTTAAGTCTTCCACTGAGTAAGTAGCCAGGCCAAATAGTTTGCTTAGTACCAGAAATGGTTTTCGAGTGCCGGCCACGTCCAGGGTGTAAGCTTGGGGCGTGATACACCTCCCCATTATTTTTTTGGTCTAATCTTATCCCTCTGCCTAATACCTAAATCATACCTCTCACACCTAACTAGGCTGTCAACTCACCTTGTCTACACATGCCCAAACATCTCAGTCTTGCATCTAATTTTGAGTCCCCGATATAGGATTTATTTTAATCTTCTTATTTGAACTTTTGGCTCCATCATTGACCATTGTGATAAAAATATAGAAAATTTTTAATTTATTTACACATCCTTAGTTATCATATTTATTATTATTTTAATTCTTTTTTTCTCTAGTACCCTGCTCATCTGGTGATACATTCCTTTCTATTTTCATTTATCCAATTTCTAGTATTTTCACTCACTCGATTACAGCAATTACTTCATTCATTATAATTTTAAATTTTAAATTTATTCTTTCTCTAGTCCATCAAAACTTTCCTCTTAGATAGTTTCTCATCTAAAAGTTTATCCATCTATGTTTTTTTAAATTATTATTTTGCATATTTAAAATTCTTATAAGTATGAATGATGCTCCTTGTTGCTCCCCAGTGCACGCAAGTGTATGTGGTCTAATAAGTAATATAGTGACCTTGTTTAAGGGGTCAGGATGTTGAACTCAAGGGATTTAAATGAAATCAGCAAACAATCCAAGCTATTGTTACGACCCGGCACCAAAAATGTGAAGTATTGTCCGCTTTGTCTGCACACAACCCAGGCGCACGATTTTTTCCTCTTGGGGAAAGCCCCAAAAGGCGCCTCACAGATTAAGCTACCGGTCCTTCGCCAAATACCCCAGGACTCCCCCTCTCTTTTTCGATATGGGAGTACTAGCAAGCCAGCAAGCCAGGCGTCCGCACACAGCCCAGACCCTGCTCATTACTGCACTCACCCCCGTAGGGACTCAACGTTCTCGCTGAGTTTAGCCCCCATCATCATACTAGGCGAGAGTTGGCTCTGATACCATCTTTGCTACCCTGGGATAAAGGGAGTAACGAGTACAGTGAGCCTCCTCAAGAATCAATCTAATCAAATCACCTTTTTAAAATATTTCCATATAAATAACCTAATGGGTCATTACATTATCCACCACTAAAAAGCATGTTCGTCCTTGAACATAAGGTAGAGGAAAGTACCTGGAGCTTCGAAGAGATGGGGATATTTGGCATACATGTCAGACTCCATCTCCCAAGTCTCCTCTCTAACTGGACGGTTCTTCCATTGCACCTTCACGGAAGCGATTTCTTTGTTTCTAAGATTTCGGACCTGTCTATCCAATATAGCTATAGGCTTTTCTTCAAATGACAAGTCTGGACTCAATACCACCGAATCATAAGAGAGAGACTCATCAGGCACATACTTCCGGAGCATGGAGACATGGAGCACAGGATGTGCAGATGATAAGCTAGGTGGCAAAGCCAGTCTATAGACCACCTCTCCAACTCTCTCCAAGATCTCAAATGGGCCAATAAATCGAGGGCTGAGCTTGCCCTTCCTCCCAAACCGCATCACACCCTTCATGGGTGATACTCTGAGCTAAACGTGATCGCCCTCCATGAACTCTAACGCTCGGAAACTCCCATCTGCATAACTCTTTTGTCGACTCTGGGCCGTCAACAATCTATCCTGAATCATACAAACCTTCTCCATAGCATCCTTCAGAAAGTCTGCCTCTAATGAGTCCGTCTCAGCATAATCAAACCAACCAATCGGAGATCTACACCGTCTACCATACAATACCTCGAATGGAGCCATCTAAATACTGGAGTGATAACTATTATTGTACGCGAACTCTGCTAGAGGCAAGTGTTGGTCCTAACGGGTACCAAAATCAATCACACATGCTCGCAACATATCCTCCAACATCTGAATAGTCCGCTCCGATTGTCCATCTGTCTGAGGGTGAAAGGCTAAGCTCATGTCTAGCTGAGTACCAAGACCACGCTGCAAGGCCCTCCAAAAATGTGAAGTGAAGAGTGAATCCCAATCAGAAATGATAGAAACTGGCACACCATGCAATCTGACTATCTGGCTGATGTAAAACTCAGCTAACTTCTCTGCTGTGTACTTGACCTTAACTGGAATGAAATGGGCGGACTTAGTCAATCGATCCACAACCACCTAGATAGAGTTATAACCACCCACAGTAGTGGGCAAACCCACCACAAAATCCATAGTGATTCGCTCCCACTTCCACATGGGAATAGGCATCCTCTGAAGCTCACCTCCAGGCCGCTGGTGCTCACACTTAACCTGCTGACAAGTCAAACACTTAGCCACATACTCTGAAATATCCTTCTTCATACCACACCACCAATAGTGCTGACTCAGGTCATGATACATCAAATTGCTTACCAGCCACTCAATTCATCCATAAACAAGTTTCCAGTTTCAAAACAAAGGCTAGGAAATTGTTTAATTGTCACAATCTAACTTTACTAACTAATCCAATCCTGATAATTCTTAATATTCATCTTATTGTTAAGGTTATGTTCTGACTAAATATGATTGAATGTGAGGCATGTTGGGTGTAGCTCTGTCGCACTTAAGAATTATTTATTATCACTGTTATGGATCTAGTATTTTTGATAGTGTGCTAGAGTTTCTGTATGTTTGAATGTACCATTCGCTAAGTGGTTACTTGATCTTTTTCTTTGTTGGGTTAAAAAGAAAATAAGGAGATTAGAGTTGAATGAGATACCGTGCGGTTCAGGAGCGATGAACTCGAAAGAAGAGAAAAGTTATCGGCTTCAGGTGAGGTATATTATTGTTGAAGGCATTAGAGAGTATATAATATTATTATTATTATCAATCACATGTATATGTAATGGAAACTTTAGGAAGTAAAGCTCTAAGTTGTCACCGTTTTGCGTGAAGCATTAAGGTCTTATACTGCTTAAAGGTTTTATATTATAAGTGGTTTGTTCATAAACTGTGAAATCAAAAAAAATTAGATAGATTAACGTCAAACCCACCAATAAATTCAATATAATACTTAGGGAGTACCACTTGCAGCGAGCCAACTTTGAAGAATACTCGTTACAAGCAAACATATTCAAAGAATTTCACTGGGTATGTCAATCCTAGGTGTGAAACTTAAGAAAATTGGTTATGGAATAAATTAGACGATTTGGGTCTAGGTTAGGTCATGTAGTGATGTGAGTGTTTTTCGTTTCAAAATTTAATTGTGAATTCTTATTGGATTAGATCGTGATGTTTCGAATTTCATTCGGAAGGGGAAGGCTCAAGTACTTGATTGATTGTCTTTGGCTAAGGCAAGTGAATTTCTTAACCTTTGTTAAGTATATATGTTGACACCCAATTTTGTCCGGCCTTTTTATAAATTAGTGTCAAATTAGTCATCGAGTTTTGTTTTTATTTTAAACGATTTTTGAACTATAATTTTCAAAAAAAAAAAAAAAAAAATTAATTAATTAGGCGCGTGGGGGCCACGCGCCCCCAAATCCCTATTTTTCCCCCCATCTTCTTCACTTTCCCCTGTAAACAGAAAACCCAGAAAAGCAAAGAAAACCAGAGCCGGCGAAAACCAGAGCAAACCCGAAACCTCCAAGCCGTCGAGCCGTCGTCGCCAGTC
>JAOTQR010128720.1:0-22499 GCA_025774065.1 Solanum ossicruentum
CGGGCTCCCCCCCCCCCCGTGCTAAAAAGGGCACCCCCCCCTTCCCCATGCCTCCCCCTGAAAATCCCCACAGCCGAGATGACTTGGCCTTAAACCCCCCCCCCCCCCCCCCGCGACAAGGTGGCCAAGGTATATACCCCTCAACATGGTAGTACAGGAAAAGTATCCCATGACAAGGTGGCTAAGGTATATACCCCTCAATATGGTAGTACAGGTATAGCACCCCCGACAAGATGATTGAGGCATATTACCCCCTCACAAGGTGTGGTCAACTTGTAATCCTATAGATACTTTTAATGAAATCATCTTATACAAACATTACTTTCATCATCATAAAGTCACTTGACTCATAAGCCATACAATAGATCACCAATAACTCAAGAATCCATAATCGGACATTTTATCAAACACTTGGTGGGTGTGTAATGCTAGTTCAAAATCATGCTATTGAAGAGTGAAATCAGGTGAGAAAACTTAATGAAAATGAACCCACTAACACTTGGCAATACCCTTATGCAAGATACATTGGAACCCCTCAACAAATCTCATAATGGATCATGGCTTCATACCTCAAAACATGCTTAAATAGTCAACATTTTATAAATCCCAAAATCGTTCATAATCAAATTCATAATGAGAATACCCATAGATAAATCAATTTGAAAACATGCAAATTACTTAAAAAGGAAGGTTTGGGCACCATAGGTGAAAGGACCGAATGGTTGAAACCCACATACCTCAAATTTGAAGATTTCCTTGATAAAGATTTGAATGAGAACTTGAAGCTTGAATGAATTTCTATGAGATCCAGAAATGAGTTTGGGACACTTAATTTTAGATGAAATATTTGGCTAAGTATTAGAGAGGGTTTTGGGGAATGTCTTGAATGATAATGACTAAGTATAAGTGTTTTTACGTATAGGAAGGCTTAGGCCCAAGACCCCAAAGCCTTTGGCCGAAACAGTGAAACTGGCAACAAAATACACATCTCTGCGATGGGGTTGTGTCGCAGAGGTGTCGCGGACCCTCACTGGAGTGGCAAAGTTGGCGAAATTCATTTTTCACTACGGGTCTTCTAAAATTTGAGTTATACCCATCTCCCACTTAATTTTGCCCCCTGATCAAGAATATGAAGTCGGATTTTTGATTTCACGCATGGATTTTGAGATATATGAAAATTACAATTATGGCCATTTTCGAGGCACATTTTCAAGCAAATTTTGGGGCGTTTCAATATCTCCCCCTTGGGAACATTCGTCCCCAAATGTCAATGAAATGTATATAAGAGAAACAATCAAAATGATTTCAGCCCAACACATGAATGCAACAAATGTAATAAAACACCATTTCAAAAATCTCAGCATAATTGTTAAAATCACCATAAACTTGTCAACATAAACATGAATGCATACAAATAACATAAGGGCTGAAACTTAAGACTTGAAATCATGTAGGGGACTTAAATTAGTACCTTAAGCTTGAGTGGAATGGGAGAGATAGGGATATCGCTTTTGCATGTCCACCTTGGCTTCCCATGTACCACTCTCAACTTGTTGGTTTCTCCAAAGAACCTTGATGGAAGCAATATCCTTGTTCCTCAACCTCTGCACTTGTCTATCCAAAATTTCTACTAGGACTTCTTCGTAAGTCAAATTATCTTCAGCAACACCTACAACATCTAAAGGCACAATAGTACTTGGGTCACCCATACACTTTCTCAGCATAGACACATGGAAGATCGGATGAACCATATTTATATCATTGGGCGACTCCAACTCATTGGCCACCTTATCAGTCCTAGTCAAAACTCTATAAGGATCCACAAATCTTAGACTTAATTTACCCTTCTTACCAAAATGAACCACACCATGGGCGAGAGCATCAAATAGACCAATCACCAACCTTGAACTCAAGATCCATTTTCCTCACATCGGCATATGACTTTTGTAGACTTTGGGCTGTTTTCAACAATTACCTCATAAACCTCACCTATTCCATGGCCTCCATAACTAAATCCAGACCTAACAAAGCCATCTCCCCCATCTCAAACCATCCAACCGGAGAACCATAGAGAGCCTCAAAAGGAGCCATACCAGTACTTGAATGATAGCTTATTGTTGGAAGCAAATTCAATGAGTGGAAGATGTTTGGATATCATCAAGCTCTAAGCTCTAAGCATATCATCAAGAGTTTGGATAGTTCTTGAATAAGCCATACCAATACTTGAATGATAGCCTTAAACTCCAAAACACAAGCTCTAAGCATATCATCAAGAGTTTGGATAGTTCTTTC
This sequence comes from Solanum ossicruentum, assembly GCA_025774065.1. Taxonomy (NCBI): domain Eukaryota; kingdom Viridiplantae; phylum Streptophyta; class Magnoliopsida; order Solanales; family Solanaceae; genus Solanum; species Solanum ossicruentum. The sequence continues at coordinate 2,293 of JAOTQR010128720.1, forward strand.
GGCTTGGTCATCCATTTGAGGGTGAAAGGTTGTACTAAGCTTTAACATCGTACCAAGACCTCTTTGGAAGGACCTCCAAAAGTGATAAGTGAATTGAGCACCAAAATCTATTATGATAGACAAAGGCACCACATGCAATCTAACCAACTTATGAATATATAATTTGGCATAATCTTCAGCACTATAAGAAGTCTTAACCAGTGGGAAATGAGCCGACTTTGTAATTCTATCAACCACAACCCAAATAGAATCAAAATTCTTTCTAGTTTTAGGCAACCCAACCACAAAATCGATGTTAATTTTCTCCCACTTCCGAGTAGGAATCTCTATATCTTGGGCTTGGACACCTGGCCTTTGATGCTCGGCTTTAACTTGTTTGCAAATTATGACAACAAGATACAAACATGGCAATGTGCCTCTTCATACCACCCCATCGAAACACTTCTCTCAAATCCCTATACATCTTTGTAGAACCAGCGTAAAAAGAATAGGAAGAATTATGAACCTCATCTAAAATCTTTTTTCTCAACACACAACCTAACTTGGTACCTAAGGGAACCATCTCTCCCTTGGGAGAAAACCTCTACCTTACCATCTCTCACCAAGGTATTCAACTCAAGCAAGGAGGGGTTCAGATCTTGCTTTGCCTTTACCTCTTTAACCAATTAAGATTTAGAACCATCAATAATCACTACACCACCATTATCAACCTCTTCCAACCTAACCCCTACTCTAGCCAATTGATGAACCTCTCTAGCCACCTCTTTGCCGCCACCATAAACATGATCTAGGCTACCCCTACTTAGAGCATCAGCCACAACATTAGCCTTATTGGGGTGATAATGCACACTCATATCATAATCCTTAAGGAGCTCTAACCACCTTCTTTGTCTCAAGTTGAGATCTTTTTGGATGAACACATACTGGAGACTCTTATGATCTTGAACTTCATGCAAATAATGACGCCAAATTTTAAAAGCAAATATCACAACTGCCAATTTGAGGTCATGGGTACAATAATTCTTTTCATACACTTTAAGTTGTCTAGAGGCATAAGCTATCACCTTACTATTTTGCATCAAAACGCAACCCAAACCAGTTCTTGAGGCATCACAATACACAACAAACCCTTCCGATAGAGACAAGATAGGAGCAGAGACAAGCTTATCTTTACAAGTTTGGAAACTCTTTTTACACTCATCGGTCCAATGAAATTTTGCCTTCTTTTGGGTCAACTTTGTAATGGGAGAAGCAATAGAAGAGAGATCACTAACAAAGTTTTGGTAGTAACCCGCCAAACCCAAGAAGCTTCTAATGTGCGATGGAGTCAAAGGTCTATACCAATTTCTAATCACCTTCGTCTTCTTAGGATCCACCTTAATACCATCACCCGACACCACATGACCTAAAAAGGCAACCTCTTGCAACCAAAACTCACATTTTTTCATATTTTGCATATATCTTCTCCTCCCTTAAGATTTGCCACACCACTCTCAAGTGATCCACATGCTCCTCCTGACTCTAGGAATAAATCAAGATATCATCAATAAATACCACCACAAACAAATCAAGATAGGGATTAAAGACCCTATTCATAAGATCCATGAAGATAGGGGTGCATTAGTCAACCCAAAAGACATAACCACAAACTCAAAGTACCCATATAGGGTCCGGAAGGCTGTCTTAGGAATGTTTAACTCCCTCACTTTCACTTGGTGATACCCGGACCAAAGATCAATCTTAAAGAAGTGACTAGCCCCTTGAAGTTGGTCAAAACAGATCACCAATCCTTGGTAGAGGTACTCTTCTTTATGGTGACCCCTATTAAGTTGCTGGTAATCAATGCAGATTCTAGGAGTACCATCCTTCTTCTTCACAAATAATACCGGTGAACCCCCAAGGTGATTGTCTAGGCCTAATAAAACACTTCTCCAACAAATCCCTCAATTGCTCCTTCAACTCCTTTAACTCCACCGAGGTCATACAGTAAGGGGGAATAGAAAAGTATTGAGTATCAGGAAGGAAGTTTATACCAAAATCTATTTTCCTTTCAGGAGTAACACCGGAAAGCTCACTAGGAAAGACATCAAGGATCTCATTAACCACCGGAACCGACTCTATAGGAAGGACTTTGGACTCAACATCCCTAATCCTCACAAGATGATTTTTGAGCTTTAATGCAAGAATTAAATGAATCTACCCTTGACCAAAACATCATGACTCTCCTACTGAATGATGGGTCATTAGGAAATTGGAATTTGACCCTACGGGTTCTAAAATCAATAGAGGCATAATATGCATACAACCAATCCATCCCAAGAATGACATCAATATCCACCATATCAAACTCAACAAAATCACAAGGTAATATTTTATGCAAAATGAAAATGGGATAATTTCTATAGACCCTTCTAGCAATAATGGAGGCACCAACAGGAGTAGACACCTCATACGGCTCATATAACAACTTAGGTTTAACATGAAACTTTTTGGAAACAAAAGGAAGAATGGGACTCGAGTCTATCAATGTATACACATCAAAATCAAAGACTTTTAAGATACTGGTTATGACATCGGGCACCTCATCTACCCCTTGTCTCCCTTGAAGGGAATAGAATTGATTGTGCCTTAGGGCACCACCTTGTTGACCTCCCCTTCTTCTAGGACCCGCATTTGCACCTTGACCTTGTGTACGGCCATCTCCACCCTTTTTGCGATTATGAGGACAATTAATCATCTTGGGACCCAATTCTTAACAACCATAACAAGCATTGGTGTTCCTCAAACATGGGCCATCATGCCTCTACCACATCTTAGGCACATAGGATTAGGCACCACACCACCACCACTTTGGACCATTGGGTTGTCATTAGCAAACCCTTGGCCTCGATAAAACCGGCCACCATTGGGACCTTGGAATCTACATTCAAAACGGGCCTTCTTGGCCTCACCCATCTCCTCTTTCTCAACTTTTCCCCTCTAATTGTTAGGCATAAGTCATGAGGCGGGAAAAGTCCATATCACCTATCAACATGGTGGCATGACACTCCTCATTCACCAAATCGGATACAACCATCACAAACTTTGTTCATTCTAGACCTTGGCATGGCTACCATGTTTAGAGAGTTGGTTGAACTTGAGGGAATACTCCCTCACACTCATTAACCCTTTCTTTAGATTCATGAGTTCCATCATTTTGGCCTCCCTTAACTTAAGGGGGAAGAACCTGTTGAGAAATGTCGCCTTAAACTCCTCCCAAAGGATCATATTGTTGTTCCCCTTCTCCTCCTTCCATTGAGTAAACCATATTTGGGCCACCCCTTTGAGTTGGTAGGCCGCCAACTCTACTTTCTCCTTTGATTTAACATCTATAATAGACAACATATTATACACCTCATCGATAAATTCTTGAGGATCCGCATCCACTTTAGAACCATGGAACTCTGATTTGGTTCATTCTTATGAAATCCCTCACCCTAGAAGCCAGAGTAGGAGCCTGAGGGGTTTGGACCCCTTGGTTGATTTGATTAATAATGGCATGGGCTAGCATGGAATATCATCCCAAAATTCTTCATGAGCCGCTCCTCCATCATGAGGAGCTCAAGGAGCAGGAGGGGCCGGTTGCTCCTCGGGAGTGCATACTCTTCTTCCTTTTGGATAAGGCGTGATCTAGGATGCAAACAACATTCGTTAGTGGAAAGCCTTACCTTAACTCCTATAGCATGACATAGATCATGAAGAAGGGCAACATTTTCTAAAATGCCTCATAGCCTCTTGCTCATAGTTGTGGTGCACTTCACAACTATGAACAATACTCTAATTGATGCAGTGAGTTGGGTGCCGATGATCATTTAACAACCTAGTGCTCTGATACCAAGTTTGTCATGACTCAAGCATAAGGCATAGATGTGACACGGTGAATGGGAACCCGAAGGGGACCCCAAACAAGCCTCTTAGCATATCATTTACATATCATTGGTCGCAGAAGCTGTTAAACAACAACAAGAGAGTATAAATAAGGATAAAGGGACTAAGGAAAGTCTTTAATAGCATAAACCATAGAGTCAAATCTCAAAGCATAATTACATCACTTATCCAACAACACTTCTAATATAGATTTGGTAGGGGCAGAGACAACTTTTCGGGCTCACCCTTTTAGTATCAAGGTTCAACATAAAGAGATAACCAAAGTAAGAGTGCAAACCTAGTGTCCCCAAACTTGAGGACTCACCAATAGCTTATTTTGAAGATGACCTAGGCACGGGGAGGATGATCGTGAGAGGATCCGGTTCCTACACGGTAACATCATGTAGGCATAGAGTATACATTAGTACTTTTAAATGTACTAAGTATGTAGGATGCAATGCAATAAGAGATAGACAATATAACCAAAATGCATATACATAAGCAATGGGTAAGTATAATAGCAATATGGCATGCAAGTAAACCATTCTTATATAAAACATATCACATATGTAGGAAGAGACCATCATCATAGACCAAACAACTAGTACTTAGAATCTAAGGCATATCACCCCCTTGGAATGCAATTGAGGTATCTACCTCTCAATTGGTAGTATGGGCATAGCACCCCCCGACAAGGTGGCCAAGGTGTACACCCCTCAACATGGTAGTACGGGCATAGCACCCCCCGGCAAGGTGGCCGATGTATATACCCCTAAATATGGTAGTACGGACCTAGCACTCCCTGACAAGGTAGCCAAGGTATATACTCCTCAACATAGTAATACGAGCATAGCACAACAAGGTGGCCAAGGTATATACCACTCAACATGGTAGTACGGGTATAGCACCCCTTGACAAGGTGATTAAGGCATATCACCCCTCAACAAGGTGTGGTCAACTTGAAATACTATAGATACATTTTATGAAATAATCATATACAAACATTACTTTCATTGTCATAAAGTCACTTGACTTATAAAGCATACAATAGATCATCAATAACTCAAGAGTCCATAACCGGACATTTTATCAAACACTTGGTCGGTGTGTAATGCTAGTTCAAAATCATGCAATTCAAGAGTGAAACCAGGTGAGAAAACTTAGTATAAATCAACCCACCAACACTTCATAATACCCTCATGCAAGATACATTGAAACCCCTCATCAATTCTCATAATGGATCATAGATTCATAGCTCAAAACAAGCTTAAATAATCAACATTATATGAAACCCCAACATAGTTCATAATTAAATTCATAATAAGAATACCCATAGATAAATCAACTTGAAAACATGCAATTTACTTTTAAAAAAAAGGTTGGGCACCATGGGTGAAAGGACTTAATGGTTGAAACCCACATACCTCAAATTTGAAGATTTCCTTGATGAAGAAATGAATGAGAACTTGAAGCTTGAATGAATTTCTTGAGATCCAGAAATGAGTTTGGGAAACTTGATTTTGGATGAAATATTGGTTAAGTGTTAGAGAGGGTTTTGGGGACTGTCTTGAATGATATGTGGTTGAAAAATGACTAAGTATTATGTGTTTTTACGCATAGGAAGGCTTAGGCTCAAGACCCCAAAGCCTTAGGCTGAACAGTGAAACTGGCAGCAAAATACATATCTCTGTGATGGGTCCACATCGTGGAGGTGTGGGGGACCCTCACTAAAATTGCAAAGTTAGTGAAATTCGTTTTTTGCTATGGGTCATCTAAAATTTAGTTTATACCCATTTTCCACTCAATTTTGCTCCCCGATCAAGAATATGAAGTTAGATTTTTGATATCATGCACAAATTTTGACATATATAGAAATTACGATTATGGGCATTTCCTAGGCACATTTTCAGGCAATTTGATGTTTCATGGAAGCTCCCCCTTAGAAGAGGCGAGAGACTATTAGTAGAATCCCATTGTCCCATGACTACATGCAGTATAGGACATAGGAATCACCCGCTAGTAGAGGTTGATTTTTAGACCACCCGATAGTAGAGGTTGCTCAATAGCAAAGCTTTTGTGGATCCACTTAGGCATCTTAGGAGGTTGCCTTGGCAAGTGACTTCCCCCTTTCCTCAGGTGTAGGGAAAACATCGGTACTCCATGGGTTAGCTTACATGGTTTATGTAGGTTAAAGCTTGCTCTCACATATATTGGATTTCTCCCTATGTTTCTAAGTTGTCCCTCTTGTGATGATTAAATAGTCCCTTTATGTTATGTCTAAAGATGATTTAAGGTTCCTATGATTTATTGTTTCACAAGTTCAAATGGTATTTTCCCCTAAAGGTACTTGATGATTTTTACAAGTGTGTAAGGTGCTCTCCATTATGATTGCCAATGTTCCTTGCATAATAAAATAGTCTTTAATGTAAAGTAATGTATTTTTCACCCAAGAAAATTAATACTTTAGTTATGTATGAAACCTTGTATTTCTCACTATCTTTTATGAACTCCCCAAAGCTTTATGGTATATGTCATTCTTAAGCCATGGTTTTCCATATATATGCTCATATCCCCCTCATGTCCCCAAGATATTCTCTTATGATGATTTATGATCGTTCTTTATTATTATGACCAACCCAATATTCCTCACCATCTAGTATAAGGTATATGGACAAGCTACTCACGCAACTTTATTATATTTTTTATGAGCTATGCAAGTATGATTACCTCCATCTATGTTTTACCTTAAGCATTGATCATGCATGTCATATTGAGCTTACATCTTTGATTATATTTATGCATTTCGATTACTATGGCTTGCTTCCCTTGTTGCATTGCATCCCACATACTCAGTACATTCCAAGTACTAACTCATGCTCTATGCTTACATGATTTCATCATGTAGGTACCCATGCTCATCGATATTCTCCATGTGGTTATCTTTAGATCATTGAAAGAAGAGAATTGTCGAGTCCTCTAGTTTGGGGACGATACCTGGTTTCTATCTTACTTATATTGAGACTTTATTCCACTTTACTTTCTATTTTGGGGGTGAGCCTTCAACATGTCTTGGCCCCTATCCTATTCATGCTTAGAGGTGTTGTCGGATACTACGCTATGTATCTATAATTTGATGTTGAGATTTTATGAAGATTTATCCCTTAGACCCTATCCCTTATGTGATGCTATTTGGTGCTCTTGATTATGGTGGAAAGTGATGAAAGTCCTAAGTCCCTAAATGCCCCCATAGTTTGAGTCTTACTTACCCGCCCTTTAGACTTATTTGCTATGTGAATTATGTTTATCCTCTTCCCTATGACATCCCCATAGCGTGATTCTAAAGCCCCACATCCCTTAGAAATTATTTACTATGTGCTTATTTATATCTTTTATTATATCTGCGAAACCAAGGATGTGGAAACAACTAAGAAGATTGTTTGGGTTGCCTTTGGGCTTCCAATTCGCCTTGTCACTTCTAGGCCCTAGTCTTGGATCGTGACAACTTGGACCCTCCATTGGAATAATCACCCTCTTATCCTAAATTCTCATTCCAGAAATGATGGAACCGTCAGAATTCCATTTCGAGGCCATTTGCTAGGGTTTTGTTAGAAATCTAGTTTTTGCAGTTATATTCTTTGCTAACTTGCAATTTTGCATAATCCGCAACCAAATATACCTACAATCATTCCAACAGCCCTAATATGTCACAAAAGGTCCAGGCTTGATATACAGAAGCTTAAAACAACAAAAATAACACAGAAACACAGAATTGAGTCGGAAGGTTCATCACAATTTGCCACGATTTGTATAACCGTGGATAAATAATCATGGGTAATAACCTTGTTTTGTAGAGAAATGTCATAATCATTGAAAAAAGTCATAAGTTACAACACTTCAAAAAGGTGACACCTCATTGGGAAAAAATAACTCTTTCAAAAATTTAACAGTTTGTCATTAAACTCACAACGCATTGATGTAAAAATGTGTTTGTTTTGAACATAATATAACATAACATAATATATAGAAGATGTAACTAAATTGGATGTTTTAAGAAAAAAAATAGAAACTTAAAAAATCATAGTTTAAAAATATGGTGGAATTCCTCTATGTATAGCCGATAAGGGGTAGTATGAACATGCACTTATTGTGCAATAAAAGAAAAGTGACATGACATTACAAAAATCATTATCCTTTGAAAAGGTCGCAACTCATCGAAAAAAGTCATAACATTTCAAAAAAGCCACAACTCCTTGAAAAATCACAACCCTTCTATGAGAAAATGTGTATGCTTTTAACATAACAAAATTTAAAACATAAAAGATATATTAAATTGTTTGTTTGAAGTTGGGGATATTATAGTAATTTGATATTCATATCAGAAAGCTCATGCTTATTATTATTACTAATTTAGTTTATGTGCTTTGCATGTATGTGTCGTGTCAATTTAAGAGTTACATATAAATAGTACTTGCTATTAAAATAAATACAACATTTATATAAAATAAAATTAAATAAATACTATTAATTTGATGCAATGTTTTAATCAATTATTGTAAATACCCTCAGGTTTTCAGTCTTTGAACAGTGAAAGATAGAAAATTAGGTCATGGTCTGATCCACGAGCCAAATTACAACCCGTACATAGATATGTTCGTCATTGTGTTCATAGATGTTGTCCTAACTCTCTTATTGAGTAGGAGCATGCCAACCATCTTAGAATTATTCTTCAGACCCTTAAGGACAAACAATTGTATACTAAATTTTCTAAACGTGAGTTCTGGTTAGCATCTGTAGCGTTTCTTGGTCATATTGTTTCTGGCAAGGGCATTCAAGCTGATTCTCAAAAGATTAAGACTCTAAAGAACTGTCCAAGGCCCATAACTCCAATCGAGATAAGAAGTTTCTTGGGTCTGGCAAGTTATTATGGACATTTTGTAGAGGGTTTGTCCTCTATCTCATCTCCCTTGACTAAGGTAACTTAGAAGAAGGTTAATTTTCATACAATTAAGAGTTTCCAAGAGTTGAAAACTAGGTTGGCTACACTTTCGATTTTATCCCTACCCGAGGGAACTGATGGCTTCATCATATACTGTGATGCTTCTAGAGTTATTCTAGGGTGTGTGTTGATGCAGATAGGCAAGCTGATAGCATATTCCTCCATACAACTTAAGACTCATGAGAAGAACTATCCAACTATCGATCTTGAGCTTATTGCTATGGTGTTTGCTCTCAAAATTTGGAGACACTATGTTTATGGTGGACATGTGATATGTTTACTCACCACAAGAGGTTGTTGTATTTATTCAGTCAGAAGGAGCTCAATTTGAGGCAAAGAAGGTGGTTGGAGCTATTAAAAGACTATGATATGAGCATCCTTTATCACCTAGTTAAAGCTAATGTAGTTGTTGATGCTCTTAGCAGGTTGACTATGTAGAGCACTGCACGCATTGAAGATGGAAAGAAAGAACTAGCTAAGGAAGTACATAGAGTGGCAACTTGGAGTGGAGATTAAGGATTCTATCAAGGGTGGTGGAATTGTAAAAAATGGGTTAGAGTCATCCTTAGTGGTAGAGGTTAAAGAGAACCAAGACCGAGATTCCATCCTTTTCGAATTGAAAGAAGACTTTCAGAAGTTGAAAGTGTTAGTGTTTGCAAAAAGGGGAGATGGAGTTTTGAGATACCAAGGCAAACTATGTGTACCAAGTGTTGATAGTATTACAGACAAGATTCTGGTTGAGGCTCATAACTGTAGATACTATATTCATCTAGGTGAAAAAAAAGTATAGGGACTTGCAAGAGATTTATTGTTGGGGTGGCATGAAGAAGGACATTGCGGAGTTCATGTCAAAATGATCGAATTGACAACAAGTTAAGCTGCAACACCAAAGGCCTTGTGGTGTGGCCTAGAATATTGAAATTCTAGAGTGAAAGTGGGAGATGATTAATATGGACTTCATAATAGGCTTACCTCGGTCTCATAGACAGCGTGATTCAATATGGGTGATAGTAGATAAAATGACTAAGTTAGACACCTTTTACCCGTCAAGACGACTGATACAACTGAGGACTATGCAAAACTATATATTAAGGAGATTGTCAGATTGCATGGGGTTCCCGTATCCATCATTTTAGATAGAGGAGCCCTGTTCCCAACATAGTTTTAGAGGTCATCTTAGAAAGGGCTCCATATGAAGGTGAATGTTAGTACAACCTTCCACCCTCAGATAGACGGGCAAGCAGAGTGGACCATTCAAACTCTTGAGGGCATGTGTATTAGACTTCAAACGTAACTAGGATGATCACTTATCCTTGATTGGATTTTCTTATAATAATAATTTCCAAGCTAGCATACAAATGATGCCATATAAGGCTCTTTATGGAAGGAGGCATAGGTCGCATTTTCGGTGGTTTGACAGTGGCGAGGCTAGATTAATAGGATTTGATTTAGTCCATCAAGCTATGGAGAAGGTGAAAGTTATTCAACAGAGACTGAAAATAGCCTAAAGTCGATAGAAATCTTATACCGATGTTAGAAGAAGAGACTTGGAATTTGAGGCAGGTGATTGGGTGTACCTAAAAGTTTCACTGATGAAGGGAGTAATGAGATTTGGGAAAAAGGGGAAGCTCAATCCTTGACATATTGGCTCGTACCAAATTATTCGAAGGATTAGTAATGTGGCATACGAATTGGAATTGCCACTAGAGTTAGCTGCTAATCATCCAGTATTCCACATTTCTATGCTTAAGAAGTGCTTGAGAGACCCCACACTGGTTGTTCCTGTAGAGAGTCTTGGAGTCGAAGACAGGTTGTCATATGAAGAGATCCTAGTTCAGATTCTAGACCATGAAGTTCACAAATTAAGGACCAGGGAGGTTGATAGCATCATACGAAGCTCTACTCCATTGAAGGACAAGGATGAAAAGGATGAAGCTTTAGAAGATCAATGAAGACCCATAAAAAGATCTCAAACCAAGGAGTTTAATGATAAGCTCAATGGGTTTCAATTGCAGATCCAAAGGTGTCTTGTTGGAGAAGAAGAGCTTAAAGCCCAAGAAGGATGAATTGTCCAATTAGTACAATTATTTAGTGGCCCAAATTCAAGTCCAAGTGGAAGAATTTTAGGGTTAAATTTCATGCAAATAAGGCTAAGAAGAGTCCAAGAATCAGCCACAACAAAGTTTGCTTTCTGCCCAAGTTTGGAGAGAAGACTAGTCAAACTTTCCAAAATTGTCAAGATTCTTTGCTTAGTTGAGTTTTACCTTATTTCCTTATTTATATATAGGTTATTAATATTTTTCTTGTTCTATTTAAGGTATCCTAGTTTCATTTAATGCTTTCCTAGAACTACTAAGTCTATTCCTAGTTAAGGTTACTTTATTTCCTTTCTAAAGTAGGATTTTTTTTCTTGGTTTTGGATGGTCCTTAGGTCTAACCTAAGGAGTCTTGGACGTCCAAGGACCCTATAATATATATATATATATATATATATATATATATATATATATATATAGGGGTCTTTTTGCTTTCATTGAAACAATTAGATTGATATTAAAAATATGTGAGAGAGTTCTATTGAATCTTTTTGACTTGTTCTTTGAGAATTTGTCTTTAAACCTTTGCTAATTCATAGTTTGAGGTACAAAGTACTTTCTTCTTGTGATATCTTTGATTTCTTTTTGGTATTCCTTAGAAGGTGATTAGTTACATAAATATTTTCTTTAGTTACTCATAATGCGGTCAAGATTTGAATTTAACGGTTTGATTCATTTTCTCAAGTAAAGGCATTAGATTTCTTCCATAAATCATTATGTTGTTACTTAGATCTTGTCAAGGCCTTAGAATATTGGAAATACTTGGATCTTTCCTTTGAATTTCCCATATCTTTAATTAGTTTTTTTCTCTTTCTTTTTTTTTGTTGTTGATTCTGCATTCTAGTATTCACTCCATATTAGTGTTGTTTCCAACCTCGATCCTATCAAATGTTGCTTCTATTAAAGTACAGTGGAGGAACCAGTTTGTTGAAGAAGACTCTTAGGAAGCTGAAGCAGACATGAAAGCTAGTTATCCTCACTTATTTGTGCCTTTAAATGCCAAGCCTAAAGGTAATACTCCTTATTTCCATCTTTGAGTTGAGATACCTCCTTAAACATGAGTATAAGTTATCTGATAGCTTCCTATTGATAGATTTGTTTATGAGTAGCACACATGCTTAATATTCCCCAGCTCCATCTTCATTCAAGGACGAATGATCCCATGGGGGAGATATTGTAACACCCCTCATGTTTTCAGGCTTAAAACACAGAAAGACTGGAAATTTGTTGATGGTCTGACTCCACAATTGAAACTATAGGCTGTAGAAGGAACGGGTCGTAGGTGGTTCCGTGGAAAGTTCTAGGGGAAAATGGAAAATTGGAGGATTTTTTGGAAGTTGACTTACGTGAAAGTAGACGAGCCATTACTTATGACCTATAAGTTGGTGTCGTAAAAAGAAGCCCCGAGGAACCTAAAATTTCTCTAAGTTTGGGATCACTTCATGAGAGTGTTTATGGCTCGTAAGTTGATAGATGATTCATACTCCATATTCATGGCTTAGGAGCTGCAATTCCAATAGCGCAACGTTTGTGACACCCTGACCCATGAGGTGAGGTATGGATCGTATATGTCACAAACCAGACCTAGTGTCTAGGTTTGACATGGCGAATGGGAACCCGAGAGTCCCCAAACAAGCCTCAAGCAATTAAATTTCACATCATCAATTTTAAAGCGCATAACATGATAATAAACACATAGTTCTAAAGGACTCATGCTATGGGAATATCATAGGGATAGGGATTAGCATAAATTCACACATAGAAACTAAGTGGCGGGTAAGTATGACTCCTCTATGGGGGATAGAATAGGATTTAGTATTGTACTTATTTCCAAATCAAATCATAACTAATCATCATAATACCTATATATCGATAGATGTATAACCATAATCTCCAAATAGCAATTTATAACACATATCCGTACAAGAGTCTACAAGTTGTCCAACAATGCCTCTAGTCATAGAATAGGACGGGGGCTAAGACATGCCCCTGCAAACCCTCAAGTGAATATAAACATAACTGATAGCAACATAAAAGGTAGATGGATGATGGCTTGTCCTTGGATGATACGACTCACTACCATAACTTTCACGAATCCAGTAACCATCAAAAGGTGGATGGATATAGTCTCCGACCCCTACATGATTAGATCATGTAGGAAAAAAGTAAGTATTGGTACGTTAGAATGTACTATGTATGGGGGCATGCAATGCATATTAACATATTAAACATGCACTCAATGTTAGATGACAAGGGCACATATAGAAAGAAGTATATAGACAAGGAAGTTTAATATTACAATACGTCATGAAATCCATGATGCATGCAATGTCATAATGCCTACATATAGAGGGGATGTGACCATAACCGGCACCCCCAACTCATGCGAGCTATTACATGAATTTACACGATGTTAGCCTCTCATCGGGTGGGACAAGATTACTTGCCAAAGGTAATCTACACCACACCTTACGAATTAATCATTTCGGTGTGATGACCACCTTCCTTATGATCAGGTTATTTCGGAAGGATTTTCATATCATATCATATCATATCAATAATTATAACCATACCTTATGACCCGGTCATTTCGAAAATGGTTACCGTATACCTATGCTAGCACATAGTTCCAGAGAAAGGAAGAGGACCCTTGGTGATAAACCTGACGCCTTCAATCCCACTCTTTGCGAAGTCATCATACCGCAAGAAATACTATACATATGAACTCTTTCAAAAGAGGCTCTTGTCATTTTCATTTAATGCGAACTTAGGCTTTTGATCATTTTGTCTCAAAAGCCAAATCGTAATTCAATCCATACTTTCATGCATAGTAATAGCTCATTTACATACATACAATATGGTGTAAACACTCGTATCATAGATATTTATGTGATCATATTCTTGTCATAAACCATATGACCCACCAAATCATTTTCATATTCATATGTGAGCTTAACTCACCAAATCATTTTTATACATATATGTGGGCATAACCCACCAAATCATTTTCATAAACATGTGAGCTGATCTCACCAAATCATTTTCATAAACATATGTGAGCTTAACTCATCGAATTATTTTCATAAAAACCAATGCTCATGTATGCATATGCCATGGATGGTGTGAGAATAGCATGGGCAATAGAAATTAAAACTTCAATCAACAATATAATATGAAATTCAAGTAAATCCATATTTAAATCACAATTTATTACTCTTGCTTAGATCAAACTTTAAAGAGACAATGCATATTCAGATCTTCATAATATTAATACAATTCAACATATTAGGGCTTAAATCAATTTAAATCAACAATAAACCATAGCACATATCTCAATTGAATCAAATAAACAATAGTCATAAAAACCCATATTTAAAGTATGCTCAATTTTATAAAATCAAGTGTAAAAGAGTTTGGAGTCTTCATGGTTGAATGAGCATGAATAAATATTACATACCTTAGCTAACCAAGATATAAGAAGAATTTGATGAAGAAGAGACCCTTTCTTTAAGCTCAAAGTTAAGCCTTCACTAGTTCACTTGGAGGAGTTCTTATGAGAGAGTTTGAATAATTCTAAATGTTGAATTGAATTTGAATGAGAAAAGAACAGTATAGGTCTTTTTAGAGGTTTGGGATAGGTTAGAAAGTCATAAAAGACCCTTAGGAACAACCAAAATTATAAGAACACCATTAATTAAACGGATTATAAAATGTTGCTAGGGGTCCTATATGGAGGTCATACGGGTCGTCCAAAGGAACATAAACCATGTGGCTTCCCGTGGTGAATCACTTAACCAAAATCTCACTGATGAAGTTCTGAGATGGTGATTATACTTAAAAAATTTTCACACCAACACCCATACGGAGGGCCATACAACCTGTGAAGGACTCACACGACCCGTGAAGGCTTCATGTGTAATATGCCTTGGGCAAAATGTGGTTTTCAAGGCCAAGGCTACTCACACAAGCCACCACATGACCAGTGAAGTGACATACGGAACGTGAGGGGTTTATGTGGTGCATGCCTTGGTCTCGAACTCCAACATAAGGCCAAGACTCTATACACAAGGCCAAGGTCCACCTCAAGGCTCCTCCACATGGTCCATGGTGAGTCACACAGCCCGTGGAGGTGGCCCATAAGGTGTCACCTTGGTGAAAAACTTTCTGGAACAAAACTTCATGCACCATTAAGGCTATATAAACTCCGGGCCCTTACATGATGTCCCTCTTGGGAGCATTCATCCTAGAATGTGCTAGAACAAGGCTTGAAAAACTTGACTTGAACATGAAACATCCAAACACAAGGACACAATGCATATTTCATCATTTGAAAAACATAAAATTATTAAAACTCATATCAAAACATCTTTAAATCATTTTCGTGATGTATGCATGTCATGTCATGAAACTCAAGAGTGAAAGAATTAGGATGACTTGGGAAAGGAAGTAGCTAATACCTTAGGCTCAAGTCGAATAGAAAAGATGGGGATATCGTTTCATCATTTCCAACTCCACCTCCCATGTAGCACTCCACATGTTGATTTTACCAAAGCACCTTAACTGAAGTCAATGGTTGGGAAGGCGCTTTACTTGTCTATCCAACATTTCAACTGTAATTTCCTCATAAGACAAGTTCTCCTCAACCTCCACAACATCCAAAGGCACTATTGCACTAGGATCACCAATCAATTTCCTCAACATGGACACATGGAAAACCAAGTGAATAGAATACAAATCCGGAGGCAAACCCAATCTATAGGCCACATTCCTAATCCGCTCAACAATCTCATAAGGGCCTACATATCGAGGACTTAACTTGCCTTTTTAACCAAAACTCATTACTCCCTTCATGGGTGAGACCACCCACATGAATTTCAAGATCCCTCTTCCTAACACCCGAATATGAAAATTTAGCGAGTTTGAGTCATTTTCAACCTCTCCCTAATTAACTTCACCTTCTCCATGGCCTCTAACACCAAATCTAGGCCAATTAAGCCTCAAACAGTTCCATACCAATGGTAGCATGAAAGTTATTGTTGTAGGAAAACACGATAAGTAGTAGATGATCATCCCTATTACCCTTGAATTCCAACACACAAGTCCTCAACATGTCTTCCAAGGTTTGAATTGTCTTTCGACTTGCCATCGGATTGAGGATGAAAAGTGGTACTGAACATCATCTTGGTGCCATGTCCTCTTTGAAACATTCTCCAAAAGTGAGAGGTACCCTGGGTGCCACAATCCAATATGATAGAGCTGGGCACACCATGAAACCTCACCAACTCTTGGATATACAACCTTGCATAATCTTCGGGATTGAAGGTAGACTTGACTTGTAGGAAATAAGCCAATTCAATCATCCGATCAACAATAACCCAAATTGAATCCATGTTCCTATCTTCCACAAAATCCATGTTCCTATCTTCCAACTTCCAAGTAGGAATCTCAATATCTTGAGAGGAACTATTGGGCCTTTGATGCTCCACCTTGATAAAGATCAAACAAGAAAGGAAGGCAAAAGAGAACAAAATAAAAAGATATGCAGATTAAATTCAAACTATTGAAATTATGGGCAACAAAGGACTAAAACCCTCACCTTCCAATTGATTTTAACAACCCAAATAAAACCCTAAAAAGACAATTGAAGGAAACCAAGAACCACAAATAGGTAACACTTCAATTAATCAAGCCAACAAGTCAACTAACAATTCTATGAGTTCACCATAAGTACTCACTAATTACTCACTAAGAAGATACTACAATTTGAGAATTCAATTTTCAACATAGTAAAAGTCTTCCCAATGCTAAAATATGACTATTTATACTAAGTAAATAAAAGAAGATATTTTCTTTACAATTTTATCCTTAATGAGTGAAGCCTTGTTTGGTGCCTTCTTTTCAAATCCTTGAATTCAAATAGCAGCCATTTGCACACGTAGCCTCTTTTCTTCCTTCTTCTCACCTTGAGAGACCTTCCACACATTGTAAGCCTTTCTTTGGTGACCCTCAAGCCCCTCTAATGCTTCCTTATTCATGAACATTGCTTGTAGGTCTTGGAGATCTTTTGCTTGACTCCTTCTGAATGGTCTTGAGGGGTACATGCCACTTATGTTGGTACCTTTTCTACTTTGCATGTTATCATCCTCCCCTTCTTGAAAAGGATTCGTACTCGAATCCAAAGATTCACCTACAACATAAGGAGATAAATCACTAGCATTGAAATATTATAAACATTATACTCACTTGGCAAGTCAATCATGTACATTGTCATCAAGTCTCTTGAGTACTTTGAAACATCTATCTCCTCTTGGGCTTAGCTTTCCTTTTCAAACATGTAGAAACCTCACTTTTCAAAAATGTATCTACGCCTAATCATTTGGGTTGAAGATCACTTCCTTTCTCCCCAATTCTTTTGAATAGCCACCTTAGAATTGTTCTTTTCAATGGCCTCTCTAACCTTGGCATGAATGCTCATCATCTCCTTTGCCCTTTGCTTGGCATCTAGGCTCAAAACAACATTACTAGATAATGGAGTCATAGTTAATGGAAACAAAGGTTTAAACCATAACATACCTCAAATGGTGACATTCTAATAGAGGAGTGGAATGACCGATTATATGCAAACTCAATCAATGGTAAATGGTCTTCCCAAATAGTTGGGGTTCCTTTAATCATGCACTGAAGCACACTTCCAAGAGTCTATTGACTACTTCAATTTGTCCATCCATTTGAGGGTGCCAAGAAGTAGAGAACATAAGTTTGATACCAAATGTACGCCATAAACTTTTCCAAAAGTGAATAAGAAATTTAGAATCCCTATCACTAACAATGGTTTGAGGGACTCCATTTTATTTAAGAACATTGATGACAAATAAAGATGCTACATGGGATGCATCATCACATTGATGGCATGGAATAAAATGAGTTATCTTAGAAAATCTATCCAGTACCACAAATATGCTATCATTTCCTCTTTTAGTACTAGAAAGGCCAAACACAAAATCCATAGAGATATCTATCCATAGGCCACTAGGAGTAGGGAGAGTTCTATACTTACCTTAGGGATGAGTTGTGGATTTGGCATGCTCACAATTGAGACATTGTCCACAAATTTTCTCTACACCATACTTTATCTTGGGCCAAAAGAATTGATCCTTTAGAATGTCAAGTATTTTGGTACCCCACCACTATGAGTCTCCTGACAAGTAGCTCTCTCAATGAGCTCATAGGAACACAAGCTCGTCCATCCTTGAAAAAAAAACATCAACCAATTGAAACCTATCAACCCGATTCCCTTTGGTAAGATTATCAAAAGTATCTTTGAAGTCGGGATCCCTAGGAAAGAGTTCCTCTAAGCTTTCAAATCCCATCATTCTAGAAGCCAAGGTTGTCACCAACATAAACCTTCTTGATAGAGCATCCACTACCATATTTTCTTTGCCTTGGTTGTCATATTTCTGCAAAAGAGAAGAAATAATACTAGGCAAAGTACTAGTGTTCTGGTTAGCATGAAATAAAAGATGGGTGTTGACAAGGCATTCGGAACTTCCACCATTCCCCTTGGCCTCCGCCATCTTTATTTTCTCCCGAAGCTCCTTTATAGCCTGATAATCCTCCTTTATAGCCTGATAATCCTCACTCACTTGGTATGGAGTGAGAGGTGCAAGAACATACTCTCTACCTTCAATCACAAAAGTGTATTTGTTGGATTTTCCTTGGTGTACAACATCCCTATCAAATTTCCATGGTCTCTCCAACAAGAGATGACATGCCAACATGGGTACATCACAAGTCAATTCATCATTGTACTTACCCACACTAAATCGAACGCTTTCTTGTTTGAGGACCCTTATTTCACCACTCTCATTGAGCCATTATAGCTTGTAAGGTTTGGATGCTTTGTTGTTGGAATTCCCATACGTTCCACCAAAGAACTACTCACCATATTAGTGTAACTTCCACTATCAAGAATTAAAGAACACACTTTATTTTGAATTTTGCATCTAGCATGAAATATATTCTTCCTTTGATAAAGCTTTTCTTTGGCAAGGGCTCCTATAATTCTTCTCACAATACATGACAGATTGGAATTCACCTTCAAGTCTTTATCATTATCAAAAAAAGATTTTCCTTTCCCCATGAAGCAAGAAAAATTGACCCTCTCATCCAACCTTTCTTCTTCATTTTCCAAAGCATTTCCCTCGCCTCTATCTTGATCATTCCTCTCCTTAAACCTATTTTTTCTATTTCCTATCCTACCTCCTCTATATCCAATTCTATCTCCTTTATTCCCCACTCTATCTCCTCTATACCTATAATCTCGGCTTCCCATGCCATTATCCCATCCCAAGTCTCGAGGTTGAACTCACCCTCTTTGTACTTCATAGGTATCCCTACCTCGATTCTCCCAAAATTCATTATTGTTGAGATCTCCCTGCTGTCACGCCCCAAGTCCCATTAGGGCGGACCGACACCCGTTGCCGATAAGGCTCGGGAGAACCAACCTATGTTTATGCACCAACCTATATTTTATAAAAGATTTCTATATTTAACATGCCTTTGTGCAAGGAAACAGTAAGACAAGCCAAAAGAAAATGCATATGACTAGGCCATTGTGGCCACGGTGTCGAAAGTACGAGATATGACCACACTTTAATTTACATAGTCTACAAAGCCTCTAGATAATAGAAAGTATCGAATAAGGGTTAGGACGCCTTGAATAACTGTACAATATAAACATATAAGTTTCAGACACACACAAAGCTCCGGAACAACCTGGAGCTTGGTAACAGCAGCTGGATGTCCTAGACTTTACTGGGGAGATCTACTAGCACCTGTACCTGCAGCATGAAATGCAGGTCCCCTGTAAGGGATTCAGTACGAGATAATGTACTGAAAATATAAGGCAACAAATACTGTATATGAAATAACAACTCAAATAAAACCATGCACTACTGTAGAATAAGAGACCCCCTTTGGATATACTTTAGAATCATGCACTTTAAGTTCTTTATATTGCTTTACCTTTACTGTATAATCTGTGCACATCATGTACTATAAATGACCAACTGATCAGTGGTAAACTATATTGGGATCGTCCCTGGCTAGGTTTTTCCTTAAGCCCTCAGGCTACCATCCGTGATAGGATCGTCCCTGGCTAGGTGATGCTTCCACCCCTCGGGCTACCACCCATCAAAAACTATATACTT